>JZLH01S0630763.1:0-26725 GCA_001188425.1 Eucidaris tribuloides | reverse complement strand
GTGCCCAATCAACCTGGGGGTATATGGTATGTCTACTACCCATCGACCACCTTTTTTTAAACCGACCTACTTTGCAAAATGGCCTTCTTGCATAAAAATTTGAAAAGTATGCATGGAATTAAGTGCAATATGCTACAATATTTGAACAAGCCCATAAATACATGAAATAAGGAGGAAACAGTTTGAGAAATTAAGAGAATTTGAGAAAAATCATATGCATTGATGTTACTACGTCTGTGCCATTCAGTATGTCGTGAATGATGCATTGAAATTTTGGATGGGTTGTGTACCCCAACGCACCCTGAACTATCACGCGAAGTTGTAAACTGACCCCCCGGATGCAGGTTCTACTTCTCCTCCCATGATTTTTTTATGAAACTTCCATAGATTGTTTGAAAATGATTTTTGCAACATAAGTCTGAAATAATAAGTGTGGGCAGCAGGCGGTCGGTTTATGACCTCACACACACAAACAGTGAAAACATCACTAGCGGTTGTGACCAAGATTTCCCAGTATACGGTACGAGTAAAAAAATCTGAGTCCGAAAAGTGAATAAACTGCATTTTCTTCCCAAATGAGATGAAATTAAAATAGAACTAACAAGGTGGTCGATGAGTAGTACTTCCAACCGTACGGTCCGCATACCTCTCTTGTATTTCTTCTCACCTCCTGGAGACCCCCTTCCCCTCCTGAAGACCCCTTCCCCTCCTGGAGACCCCCTTCCCCTCCTGGAGACCCCCCTCCCCTCCTGGAGACCCCCTTCTCCTCCTGGAGGCCCCCTTCCCAGGGCTCAAAATATTGTTTTTTCTCACGGGGAGTTTTTGGCTAAATTTAGCTACAATTTACATTGTGTCTATGGGAATTTTTGGGGGCTCTTTTGACATTTTCGAGGGCTCTTTTTTGCATTATGGGTGCAAATCTCCCCAAGCCCTCGTGTATTTTGAGCGCTGCCCCTTCCCCTGCTGTCTTGTTCTCTTTCCAGGCTGTGGTGCATCTTCCAACACAACATCTCCATTGAACTTCACTTTCAACTGGTGTCTCATTTTTTTCAGTGACCATACTTGGACAGTTTTCTTCACTTTTATAACCATCCCCTTTTCCTTCGGTGTACCCTAACCTTGTTTCTGACCCACTCATTGGTTCTTCATTCCATCCTAGTAACCTGAAGCATGCATCTCCATAACCACAGTCCTAAGGCATTGATGTGCTGGTGGGTGTGCATGACATAAATGACCTTCAAATGACTTTAATTCCCTCAGTGTCTGTTTTTCCTTTTGTGGGATTTGTCTGCCAAGTTGCAGAATCTTTATGAAGATATGTGGCATAAACACACAAATTCAAAATGACTGGTGTCCCCCACCAATATTGATAAAGTCAACTGTTTGAAGTTATCTTTGTTCATGTACAATGTACATGGAGTGTCAAATTTTCAGAATTATTCAATCAAATTTTCCTTCGAATCATCAAATGATTACTGGTGAATGAAACATGTAAATGTTTTGTCACGGCATTTGCAAATCATTTTTTTTTACCCATTGAATGGGAATACCCAATTAAGAGGTATAAATTCAATAAGAACTTTTAAAAGTGGTTGACTAAGGAGTACACCATCAAATGTTACCTCATTTTGCAGAGACCGTTGGAAAAGGATGACTGTTATCTCTGTGGATTCATGTTTTACATCGCAAATTAAAGCATGTTGCTTGCATCATACTATTCCTTTTCCATTTCATATTATTCACATATTACTTAGATTGATAAAATACGGTATTGTGTTCACCTTACTGTATCCATGTTTCATTCATGACATAACTTGTAATCACTTCTACATTGTGGTATTTCTATATGTATGTGGCACTATTGTAGATGTCACCTTTCTACATAAGAGCTTGGTTTCATATTGTTGCTTAGTTGTTTCTGCTTATTTCTCATGCATTTCATGAAATTATTTTTTTGTCATTGATATGACAGGGCTCCACATTAATGTTTTAAATTATGTACAATTGGGCAAGTAAGATCATCACTTTCAGATCATTATTTGCTCAAAATAAAAATATGCTTGCCCGAAAATTAGAAATTGCAAAAACATATCATTTCTCACTTAATTTTAGCCACTCTATTTTCCAAACCTACAGTAAATGAAGCAGAATGAACATAATAATAATGACATTTATTTTCGAATTAAACTTAAGTTAAATTCACAGCATTTCACAAATTTTGTTCACGTTTGGAAACAGATATTACAGCTCTATGGGCATTCTATTTATTGTGTGGTGCATATTCGTGACACTGGCACAGCCATTCTGTATAATCCAAGAGTCACACATGTTGTATGGCACACAAGTCACAAAACAGGATATAGATCAAAACCGAGAATATAATTGAAGCTGATTCTTTACCTGATTAGTAAAGCAATCATCATACCCTGGCTTGTGACTCGTGACATACAGCAGCATGCGTGACTCACGTGACACTTACACGGAATGGCTGGGCAGGTTAAGAGTTGATTTAGGCATCACAGATTTATTACACTGGCATTCTAGAAGGGGTTCAGAATGCCTTATCTTTTAAGCCCCCATTCTGGCCGCAGTGGGAATACCTCTATTCCATCACCATTCCCAGAACACGGGCTTAAAAGCCTATCCATTCTAGCCGCGTCCGACATGCCCCCATTCCAGGATCATTCCCAGAATGCCAGCTTAAAGCCTACTATTGTTCCCTACACAATGGTGCCAATATCATTGAATTTGCATATAATGGATTTAATCTGTGCATTCCAGGGCTATTCTCAGGGCATTCCAGAATGCCCCATTTAATCCTCTCCCAGTGATGAATAGAGGCTTAATTGCCCCATTCCCGATGCATGCGGAATGCTACCGTGCCGGGAATAGGGTAGGCATGCGATCAGGAATGCTAGTATTCTGAACCCCTTCTAGAATGCCAGTGTAATAAATCTGTGATGCCTTACATCATTTGTGACCTGTCACCCCCAAGTCTATATAAAATTGTAATATATATAGCCACAAATATTGCAAGGAAAGTGATTAGCATAAAAGATTCACATTCATTCAGACATGGAATGTTGGATATTTCAACTATCAGATGAGTCAAATTTTAATCTGATGCATAAAAAATCGTTGATACAAACAAATTAAGAGTTTATTTCATCAATAATGAGATGTGAACTGCTTTATCATGCCATAACAGGGGTGATTTTATTGTAGTGCTGACATTCTTTGAGTGTAGTGTTGTGTCATTTTCATAATGATTCATCATATTTGTACATCATTTATTTATTTCTTCACGGCAACATGTAGTTACTGAAGAGAAACTTTTTGATGGTGAGGAAAGAAGTGGCAATGAGCATCATTTGCCTTGTGATCCGTCTCTAATATCCTGGTTTCTCTTCTACAAAATAATTGTAGTCAGCTCCCTTTTCTCTCCCTGACTGTCTGCAGCCCACCCCACCCCACCCTAGCACGGAGGAAAGTGTAACTTGGATTTCTATGCCCCAGCGGACTAAGTCTGGAGGAGGCATTAAGCATTGCCTCTGTTCATCCGTCCATCCTTTTGTCGTTCTGTCTGTCTATTCATTACCCAAGTTGTTTTTGACACAATAACTTAAAAAGTGTTTGAAAGAATTTAGAATTACATGTATTTGGTGTCTATGTAGATGACACTACAATACAAGTCAAGGTCGAATTCAGAGACTACAGGTCAAAGGTCAGAGGTCACAGCTCATTATATATGTGAATTTGTTTTCATACAGTCAATAACTTGAGATACTAGACAGGTTTTTTTAGTATGAAGTATTGTGTTTTTATGCTCATGCAGACTAAATCTGGAAGGAGTATTAAGCATTTCCCCTGTCCATCTGTCTGTCCCCCAAGTGGGTTTTGCCGATAACCTAAGAAATATTTGACAGAATTTACAATTATTTGGTGTGTTGGTAGATGACACTACAACACAAGTCAAGTTCAAATTCAGAGACCACAGGTCAAAGTTCAGAGGTCACAGCTCATTATATATGTGAATTTGTTCTCACACAGTCAATAACTTGAGATACTGGACATATTATATTAATGTGAACCTTTGTGTAGGTAGATGACATTAAAATACACATCAAATAACTAAGAAATGCTTTCTGATCGCATTAAACGGGGCATCCATGTCCTGTGGACACAGCAAATTTCTAGTTTAAAATTGTGATCATTGTTAAATTATGCTTTTCATCTGCCTCTTCCTCTGACCTGATCTCCATTACATCCCGTAATATTCCAAATTTTGCATAATCAAACAAAGATAACGTAAAACTGATATCATGGAATAATCATAATCATTTTACTGTAATTTAGTGATTCATATTTGGACATGGATGATTGTTCGGCATTCGGCAATTAGTTTTTATCCAAGTTGGTGGAGTTTGTGCCGCATGATGCACTGTAATATTGGCCAAAGCATTCACAACAAAGACACCAGTCATGCATGCACACCGCAAACTCATAACTTGGACAAAAGCAATTTTGACATGTTCTACCAAATGGATTGCCAAGTAGTCGTCTGTGACTAAATATGAATGACCAAATATATCAGTTGAAGGTAATTTATGATTATTTTATCACTCCGCCATATCATAATTTTTTTTTTCTAACACTGTGTTAAGAACACTCTGTAGAGTGAAATTGGTGCATTATAAGTTACATGTATATTATCATTATTGTTATTGTCAGTTTTAACTTTGTTCAGTTTGTAGAGACTTGGGATTGGTTTTGTTTTTGATTTGTACTGTATAGCCTGGAGTCCAAACCCTACAGCTGGAAACCCAGGGAAAAATATCTGTGGTTATCTGTTCTGGAATCACACTTTGACTGCTTAGTCTTAGATTGCGCTTCAACATTTCGCTCCAAACACTTGGACAGTTTGATCATCCATTATCTGTTAGTCACTACTACTACTACTACCTACTACTACTACTAATACTAACTAACTTCTTCTTCTTCTTTCTTCCCACTTTTCTTTTTCTTCCTTCTTTTCTTCTTTTTCTTCTTTGCTTCTTCTTCTTCTTCTTCTTCCCACTTTTCTTTTTTTGCTTCTTTTCTTTTCCTTCTACTTCTTCTCCTGTTCTTTTGCTTCTCTCCTGCTTCTTCTTTTACTTCTTTTCTCACTTCCTCTTATTTTCTTCTTCTTTTTTCTTCCTTCTTCTTCTTCTTTCTTTCTTCTTCTTTCTTTCTTCTTTCTTNTCCTTCTTTTTCTTCTTCTTATTTCTTCTTCTTCTCATTATTTTGTCTTCATCTTCTTATTTTTTTTCTTCTTCTTCTTCTTCCACTTCTTCTTCCTCCAATCTTCTTCCAATCTTCTTCATTTTCTATTTCTTTTTTCTTTTTCATCATCTTTTTTTATTTTGCTTTCTCATTTTTTCTTCTATATTTCTGGTAGGTTTTTTTTTGGTTTCTTCTTTTCTTTCTTCATCTTCTTTTTCTTTATGTTTTTCTCCTCCTTTTTATCTTTTTTCTATTCTGTTTCTTTTTGTTCTCTTCTATTTCTTTCTGTGTTCTCCTTATTCTTGTTCTTTGTCAGGTTTATTTCCTTTTTCTTCTTCTAGCACATGTTTATGTATTACCAATAGAAAATTCCTACCCTTGATGAGGCCCCTGCATGAATTTGTGCTCTCTTCTGTTGTGATACCTGTAACCACCCCCCCCCCAAAAAAAAAAAAAAATTAAAAAAGATATGGTGAATAATTACATTTGTTACATATGTTTTTCAAACTTTGGACAATGTCTTATTGGTTTATGTAATGACTTGCCTTTGATTGTGTTAGGTTTCTTGCCTACGATGGGTCCATGCTTTGTCAACTTCTACGGTTCTACCAGGGAGTTCTCTGATTTGCCAGACCAGTTTGAGGATCTCAACATGGGCAAGGTTTGTAACCTCCATCCACTTGTTTCTTAACTCTTAACCCGTTGAAGAGGAGTGACGAGATATCTCGTCGAGAGGTCTATGGGAAATGCGTGTTAAAGCGAAATCAAATCATCTCCAACGGGTTAACATGCTGTTGATGCAGTTTTTGTGCCACAAATAATGCCTTTTCAATAATAGTAAAAAGCATAAAAATTGTGACAGCAATTTATTTGTTTTTTAAATAAAGGACCAAGTTTTTGGAACACAGTACCCCATGGAATTAATAAGAGTTTATCCTTGAATGCATTTAAAATGGAATTCATGTATTTTCTATTAAACTCCATTCCATACTCGTTATATCCCTGATATATTATTTCCTATTGCTCAGACATGGTATTATTTTGTTGGTAAATCTTAAATAAAGATTACTTCTGATATTACTGTGATTATTGTGACTGATATGTACCCTGACATTGTGTTATCATGTTACTGCAATACCCTGGATTTTAAATATTTTCGTCTTTTTAAAAAAAAAATGTCTCCACATTTATAAGCACCGAGTTTATTTATGGCTCTGTGTTATTTTGTACATTTTGTTTTCATTGTATTTTATATCCATTCTGTGTTTTGTCACTGATTTTTGATTTGTATGAATTTGTTTTTGAATTAATTGTGCAAATAGAACTAAATTTACTTTTGACTAATATTCCCACATCTTGTAGGGTGAAGGCGTGGCCTACCGTGGGCGTGTCTTGATCAAGGTGGAGACCAAACTGGGAGAGCATCCCGACAAGTTCCTCGTTGAGATCCCCAATGCCGAGGTCCAACGTGTCGGCAAATACCTCCGCCGCCGAAAGTACCGCCTGTACTGCGCCCTCCTCGACGCAACCATGGTCAACGAAACAGACGATCCCGTCGAGTTTGAAATCAGTATCGGTAACTATGGCAACAAGCTGGATGACACAGTCGCCCCCCAGCCGTCAACCTCGCAACCCACCAACGCCGTCTTTGATGGGTGCCAATACTACTTCCTGCCGTGGAGCGACAACAAACCCTTGCTGATTGTCAACTCGGACTGGGAGGACATCAGCTTCCGACTGGACACACTCAACATGATCCTGCGCAAAGTGGAACGATTGGTCAGTGTCAAGTCAATATGTGATAATATCAAGATATAATAAAACTAAAATAAATCAATGAATTAAAATAAAATTGACTTGTGCAATTTGGGCATGTGCCTACTAGTTGAGAGTTATCATGCAATCAATATAAAGGCATAGTACTGAGCACAGTCTAATTTGTTTTTAACTAATTTTTAGTCGCAAGTATATCGTTTTTGCGTAATAACACAAAATCAAGCTGGTAGTTAAGTCAAGTACACTCAGAGATAAATTGAAAACAATCGTTTACTTACTTTATGTAAAATATGTTTGCATCACTACCATGTATGTGTCCATTACCATGGTTACAGGAAGCCAACATGGAGCGTGTTCGCCTGGCCATCAAGGCTGGAGCCCCGCAACCTGAGATAGCGGCGCAGTTGATTGGTATGATTGACACACTCATCGCTGACTGCAGGTGAGTCGGTCTCGTAGATTATGTGTGATTGACACTTGCTAACTGCGGGTGAGTCGGTCCCGTAGATTATGTGTGATTGACACTTGCTGACTGCGGGTGAGTCGGTCTCGTAGATTATGTGTGATTGACGACTTGCTGACTGCGGGTGAGTCGGTCTCGTAGATTAGTGTGATTGATACTCATCGCTGACTGCAGGTGAGTCGGTCTCGTAGATTATGTGTGATTGACACTTGCTAACTGCGGGTGAGTCGGTCCCGTAGATTATGTGTGATTGACACTTGCTGACTGCGGGTGAGTCGGTCTCATAGATTATGTGTGATTGACACTTGCTGACTGCGGGTGAGTCGGTCTCGTAGATTAGTGTGATTGATACTTGTTGACTGTAGGTGAGTCGGTCTCGTAGATTATGTGTGATTGACACTTGCTGACTGCGGGTGAGTTGGTCTCGTAGATTATGTGTGATTGACACTTGCTGACTGCGGGTGAGTCGGTCTCGTAGATTATGTGTGATTGACGCTTGCTGACTGCGGGTGAGTCGGCCTCTTAGATTATGTGTGATTGACACTTGCTGACTGCGGGTGAGTCGGCCTCTTAGATTATGTGTGATTGACACTTGCTGACTGCAGGCGAGTCAGTCACTTAAATTTAGCTGATTCCTATGCTTGAGACGTTTGCTAACTGCAGGTGAGTCAGTGTCAGTCACATAAATGCAATTGATTTGTATGATTGACACTCATTACTGACTGTGGGTGAGTCAGTCACTAAAATATCTTTGACTGACACTCTTGCTGACTGCCAGAGAGTCATTCACATTGTGTGATTGACACTCATCTCTGACTGCAAGTTAGATATAATTGATTGCAATGATTCACACTATTATTACTGACTGCAGGTGAGTCAGTGACTTTTGTGATTATACAGTAATTGAATGATATTTCTTCCATTTTACCTTTCAGCATGGTATACTGATAGCATGTTGTATTTACATTTCCTAGTGCTATTGGCTGAAAACACAATTTGTATTGAAATTGTACACAAAATCACGTTTTTGAGTTATTTTTGGTGCGACATGAACGTACAAAATTATGCGTATCTTTGAAACCGTATACCCGGGTGTCGCAAATTTGGTCTTAAAAGATGCAAAGGGGGGGGGGCCTCCCAGGCCCCCCATCCGGCAGAGATAGGGTTAAAGCACAGACCAGTAAATGGCAAGATTGGAAGTAATCCTCAATTTAGGTCACAATGCTTCCACAATCGAGTGTATTGTTTAAAGTTTCTGCTGTGGAAATTTCATAGTCCTACATTTCCTCTTTGTTGTAAAATTATCTTCAGAAAATTCTGTGATAGTGAAGTCTGTTGAGTAACTTTCGATGGGATCAATTTTTATCAGGGCAGGAGATCAATACAATCATACTGGTAAAGTAATGCTTGTTTCTCCTTAAGTGAACAAATTCAAGACAAATCCATCCAGCCTGAATATACAGTCCAGCCAGTGTTGGAATATGTCCCCACTCATGTGGTTCTTGAGGCATTTTTGACTTTTCCCAATCATGTCACTACTCTTTAACCCTAAAAAGGCTGGGGGGGGGCGGAATCCGCCTCCCCCCTTGACGTTTCGCGCAAAATGTCCGCGACGCGCGAAGCAGTTGCCACGGCGTTTCATGACTTTATTCTCTCGAATGTCACGCATCTTTTGAGACCAAATTTGCGACGTCCGGGTACGCGGTTCCCAAGTTACGTAGCATTTTGTACTCGCATGTCACCCCGAAAATCGCTCAAAAACGTGATTTTGTTTTCGTTTTCAGCCAAAATTCATAAATGTATGATTATTTTTACTTTTATTGGTTGAAATTAATTAATTTTGTGCTGTTTATGACCGCAAAAGTGTCCCGGACAAATTTCATAAAAAAATCAATAGAAAACAAAAGGTTGAAAAAACACGGAAATACATAAGAAATTTGAAAAAACAATAAAATACATAGGAAATCAATTTTGATTCCGGATTTTTTTCAAGTAAACTTGTTAAGAATGCTAAAAAGAGTGTCCAGACAAAAAAAATAGCAGTTTTGGAGCTTTAATTAGTGATTTACAGCTTAATTATGATTTTACGCATAAATTAGCATAATTAATTGATATGAAATTAATTCGTGGTAATTAACTGTACAGTCTTGTAGATTACGTGATGGGTAACGTGCGTGCCGATTTTCAGCGCGATCGGACGATCGCTCGATCGACGACCGAGATCTCAGGGGGGAGGGTCGGAATCCGCCCCCCCCCCCCCCCCCCCCCACGATATAGCATAGCCAAAAAAGCCCAGCCTGATTAGGGTTAATACAACTCATTCGTTCATCAATTTACATGTTGTCTCATTTCCAGAGCACCCCTCCCTAACATTGACGACTTCAAGGACAAGGTCAATGAATTGGACCGACGCAAGTATGACCGTCGGGTATACGCGCTGCAGGCTATCGCCGCCGAGGCTCTCAAGTTACGTGAGAACGCCACAGACATCCATGATGCCCTGGATGACGTGGAGGGTTATCTTCACCTCCTCCAAGATCTGTCTGTCGAGGTAGGTCACTGTCAGATAGTAGAACGATCATCTTGAACAAAGCTGTCTACAGAAAAATGACTTTAAAGGCAGGGAATCTCATTTGCATTCCTCCTGCAGCACAGTGAAACTTCACTCATGCCATCAGGATATTTATGAAAGGGATGTCTGTGAAATCTGAAGATCAGTATTTACCTAGAAATTGAGAAATGTGCAATATTGTGCTCAGAATTTTTGTCTGTATAAGACAATTCAAATCAAAGTCTAATTGTCACTGTTATTCCACTAAAATATAATTTCTTGCTCCTATACTTTGCTAAAGTTTTTTGAAATGGTACTTTCTTCTATGTACCAGTGTATTGGCACAACGTTAATTTGTAGGCATGCAAAAGAGACACCCTGCCTTTAAAGTTTAAATGTTTGAAGTATTTTATTGAAAAGGATATATTTTTAGAATGCTGATATGACAGAGTACAAAAAAACAGAAACAAAATAAAAACTAGTTATTGACTATTTTTGTACACATTTGGTGAGTTTGTTTTAAAATTATGACCATCTTTGGGTAAATAGACTTTTTGACTGTCACCCCAGTGTTGTGCATTTTAATCTTCATAATATGGTTAAGCAGTCTATTTACTCAAATGTTATTATCTTAAATGAATATAAGGCAACATGCACAAACTTGGTCAGTTCACACAGATAAACTGTTTTACCATCATTGGGTATAGAGGAGACCATTTTACCAACATTCGTGGAAAGTCTACACTGGTTCCTGGTTGAACAACAAATAGCATACAATTTTTGTAATCACTTTCTGAACATTAAAGTCCTCTTCCCCGTGGTACCGCAGCTCACTCTTGAAACTCCACAAACCATTACATTCTGACCTTCATTCATCCAGTCACCTTTCCAATGTTGCCTGTGGAGTAGACTTCCCAAATCCATTCAGATGCCTAGACCGTTGACAAATTAAACAAGAATAATATACAAATATATGCTGATACGAGAGTCTCTGGTTGAAACTATGACGAGCCCGAGGTTACGTGGACTGTACTATTGTTAACAGTCAACATAACCGAGGGCGTCATAGTTTCAAACGGAGACTCTCAGGATAGGATATATTTGTTTTATATCCGTCATCGAATTTACAGGGAAATTACACAAAGAAAAAAAAGGGAAAATGAAATATACTTACGGTAACCCCTACGAGTAAGTGTGTGTCACACGACATACAGGTTCGCGATATTTTTACTTGCGGTACGGATAGGGATACAATTCCATTAACGTATACTCTAGTTGGTCGAGTACCAATTTCATTAACCTATAAAACACTAATTTAATCCTCATTGTTATTTTAACTATAATCCTAACTCAAATTTGACGAACTTAACCCAGTGTTAATCTTAAACTTTGCCAAACTTCCATACGGGCGAAGCACGCTATAATGTCTTTCACACGCACGGAAAAAAGTAGCGTACGATGCATGTGTTTGTACACACGTTTCATTCGGCTTTTGAATTAAGCTGAAATCGCGATCCCGCTGTCGAGAGTACAATAGTACTTTACTATTGTACTCTCCGACTACTATAGTACTTTCAGAACGATTGTCTCCCAGACTCACAGAATAGTGTGTTTATTTTTCATCATGTGACATACTTTTGACCAACCAGAATTCAAGAAACTTACAATGAGGGATATAATATGAAATATTTCTGAAGGACTTATTTTAAACAACAAGAAAAGAGACTGGAGCACCTTGAGTATCCTGTGGATGAATATGTTTATGGTCATGTGTCGTATGGTGGGACCCCCAAATACCTGGTGGCGTTACATTTTTCAGTCCTCTTGTTAATTCAACTTGTTGTCCCAGAGCTATTCTTTATCCAATCATAATGAATTTGGGCTCATTCTACAGCAAAATTACTCAGCTTTTGAAATCTGAGTAACAATCTTGTATTTCACTTTGTTTAATTAGTGAAAAATGCAAAAATGTTAACGAGGGTAAATCTGGTGGATAAGCGGAGGAGGATAAGCGGAGGAGGAGCTGTACAAACCCTATGGGAAAATTGCAAATTCATGTACACTCTTTAATTGTTTCTATTTTTTGCAGCAGATATTTATCACAGAGTTTTGATATGCATCTGACTAACTTGACACATGTTATATTAAACAAATTTAGAAGTTAAAGTGATATTAATTGTCTTCTTGGTCATTAATTACTTAATTAATGACTGGTGTAGCTTATGCTTGCCATTGACTTGTACATGTTATGAAGCATGATAGTACTGCATGTAACAACACACATGAATGTTCACTTCAGGGCTACATTTTGGTTGGAATTTTTAAATACACTGTACTAATCAATTTATTAAACAACTTTCTACTAATTAATCTTCAAAATTGGTTAATTAGGTTTGATATACTGTTTGTTTAATTAGTTTAATTAGTGTTATGGTAACAAATCGTACTACAATTTTAAACATATTTTGCCACACCCTGTGTCACTACATCTAAAAATCAAAAAGTAGTAAAACCATACATTTTCTTAAAGCTGAAAGTGTGCTTTTTCACAAGATGACATCAATTTTGAGATATGTCTTAATACTGACAAGTGCAATGAGTTGCCGTCAATATCACAAAATTTAGCAATTTTTGTGATATTGCCCTTTAATTTTTTTCACACACCATGTATAGCAACTTGACCTTGGATGATTGAGATTCTCTGGAGTATAAGCTTTCAGAAAATGTATACTTTTGTTGGTTTCTGAAATGTACTTTTTGAGTTATATTGGATTAAATGCAAAAAGTGAAAAATTCTTAATTTTGGTGCTTGTAACGCAAAGGGGCCCCACCATACAACACATGACCTTATGTGTTACAAATATGTGTGTTATCATCATTATTGATGTGATTTCCCCTCATCTCAGCCCCAGAATAGCATGCCTGATGTCATCATCTGGATGTTGAGTGGTAGTAAGCGCATCGCCTACCACCGCATCCCTGCCTACCACGTTCTGTACTCATCACTGTGTGAGGATGCCTGCGGAAAGTTCTGTGGCAAGGTCTCCAGCTTCTTCTTGAAGGTCAGTATCTTGCCAAATCTTAACTCGTTGGCTATCGGAACAAGATATACCATGTATTAACTCTGTGGGATTTTGAGCATCTCGGAGGCAATGAGTTAAATAGCATCTTAAATTTTTAAGACCTTGGATGATGGGTGTGTACAGAAGCCTTGTACATTACACACTGATGGATGGTGGTCATCGAGAGAACCTCAGAAAAAATGAGAAAATTTATCACTCAAATATACGTCAACTCTAAAGTTATGATTTGAACAGCAGTCCTAAACATGCTGTTAACTGTACAAAAAGCTTTCTAATTTTAAACAAGGTAATATTTTATTAATATTTCATTTCCTAAAGAATTTCAAGAAGTAAATTTTGCATGATAATTGCACAGTAAATATTTCCTTGCATATTAACATACTATTTTCTCTTCTACAAATCTGATAGTTTCTGTTACAAAAGCTTAAAGGTAACCAATTAGCGTAATCCTTTCCCCCAGTATTTTAACAAGATCTCTGTGTGCCCTGTACTTCAATCTAAAGCCATCTGTTCTATTGCCCCGTGATACTGACAATTTTATGACTGCTGTCATCAACAAAACATCCTAACCCACTGTAGATACTCCTTGTAATAGTGCTGGGGCGGTATTCTCGAAAGGTCTTGAGTCAGTTAAGAGTCTTAAATTTCCAGATTCTGGCTTAACTTTGAGCACCTGACTTAAGAGGTATTCTCAAAAGTCTTAACTTTGAGAACCCTCTCTTAATTTACCTCTTAAATCTAAGACACCTGTTTAAGAGACTTAAGTGAGATAAGAGTCATAAACATAGCAGATTTAACGATTGAAATGGCGGTCGGGAATACTGGAATTGTTTGTCAAGCAAAACCTCAATGACGAGGAACTAATTGAAAGATAACGGTTCCAAAGAGCCCATATTTTTTTGCATAACCGAAGACATATTACCAGCAATAACAACAGCTAGTTGCACCGGTCACAAATGTGTATGTGCATTCAAGCCTGCGAGATGCGCGTGTAACTCCGTGGACTCTGCGCGCATTGATAGCGCTCACACGTGTAACAAAACAAAATTCACGTTCGATGTATCAATTACGCGCCAACTTCATCAGCTTAGCTTAGTGGGGTGCTTAGTTCTTTCGAGAATACCAATCTAAGAACCCCGCTCAAGATAGCAGGGTACTTAGATACATTTTTCATATTTCAGTGCTGGACTTTCAGGAATTTCAGGAATACCGCCCCAGAACCCAACCACACTAAGCAGCTCAGTGTCCAGTCATGCTCGGGATGTTTTGGGCTTCCAAAAAGGCCTGAGATTCCACTGTAAATCTTTGTTATGTAGACTGGCATGTCTGTCTAATTTTGAGCGGTGTTCTGTGTTTCATACGACAACTGACAGCATCAAAGACTTTAACATAGAATGAAAATTTCATTTCTTTCAACAGTCGTATAATGTGTACCGCTATTGTCTGTTTTCTTGTTATCGTTTAAATAAATGTTAAGTTTACATGTGTTAGATGTTACTCATCAAAAGAAACCTTAGACCCCCCCCCCAAAAAAAAATAAAAAAATAAATAAAAAAAATCAAATCAAATAATTACAGTCAAAGTCAATTGAAATCATGTACTTAATGATAGAAAGTGAGATTGAAATGGTCCAGTTTGAGATGAAGGTCAAAAAACATATTTGTTGTTTTTCACAAGTCATTTACTCCACAAAGATGAATTTCTCCATTACTTTTTATATCGAAGGGCTGTTATTTTATGAAAAGCTTTTAAAGCTATAAAGTATTCATAGAAGCACAATAAAACCGTAAATGATTAAATAAGTAAATTAAAAACTGGAAACTAATGAATGAATGAATAAATTAACAAAAAGTAAATAAATAATCAAGTAAATGAATGAATGAATAAATAAATACATACATAATGTATACATACATCAAATGAATGTAACTGTACTTAATACGCATTCATTTCTGCTTTCTTAAAAAAATTTAGAAATATTTTATAAATTGTGTGTTTCTATTTTAAAATTCTGAGTGTTCATGTACATTCTTTCATGAATTTTATTTTCAATGTTCAGGTTTGGTTTAAAAGAAAATGGGTACTATGGATTAATTAATACTAGTAAGCCTCCTACAATCATTTCAAAAGTAGTGTCAGGGTTTTTTGTTTAATTATTGATTTCACTTTAAGAACTTGTTCCCAATTTCTGTATTTTCTTTGCCTGGAAAAACAAACGCCATTGCACAAAATTCTCCTTTTTGTTAATTACTAATTCCTCAATTTATTCCTTGTTTTGATGTACATGTTATGTTCTTGTTTTCTATGATATTCTCTGTTTTGTTTCCTACTCTAAGTCCATGGTTTATTCTATTTTTGTCCACAATGTGGAAAACTTCTGCCTTATGTTAAACCCATGATTCAGTAAAGGACGTTAATTTTTTATATCAGGAACCTACCACCGCTTCGGACCAACGTGCTCCTGAGCGAGTTCCAGCCTTGGTATGACCGTTTTTGTCTTTAACTGGCTTAAAATTTATTTTCCTAAAAGTCTTGTGTCTTGCCTTTGTTTCGTCAATCTTGGTGTCTGCACATTTTCTCATCCAACCCTCAGCTACACGCCCTTCCCTACCTTCAACGTGCCCTGTCAGTCACAATTAAAACTTGATTTTATATTTGTTTTAAAAGCTGTTTTTGTGTAATTGTTGTATATAAGTGTTACCCTACCTCCACAGTTACTTATCATCATCCTATTTAAACAACTTTCTTTTATCCCAGAAAATGAGTCACAATTAGAAATATATCATTTGTATTTTATTACATGATTGATACAAAAATTAATTTTGTTTTAGATTTTCGGTACTCCTCACTGTATAAGTGAAGACACATTAGAAATTAATAATAATAAAAAAGTGAAAAACATATCGTACTGATAGAAGAGGAGATTTAGATCACAAAATGTAACCTGCTAACCCAATGGGGAATTTGTAGTAGAAGAATTACTGAAAATCACAAAATTGAGCTCATGGTGAATTTTGATTACTTATTGTATATAAAATGCATCTTAGTAATTTAATCTGTTGGTAGATATATTATAGATGTGGGAATTGTCATGATGGATGGCCTTCATAGTTTCTTCTTCTATTGAGTAAAGTTATAAATGAACAAAAATCATACTTCATACTGCATTTTCTCCCAAATTATAAATAAAATCAAAACTGAATTTTGTTTATGACATAAAGATAAGTGTCAGCAATAGTTTTATTCTGATATCGCAGTTGCTGATTTATCGCAATCATCAGGTTACCATCCACATCACTCATTCTGGTGAGAAGCTTGTGTGAATTTTAAACCCAGTTTTTTAAAAAAATATCTGATTTCTTGGATCTCTCAACCTTGCATTATCATAACCTACTATCAAAATATCATAAAAAGATAAAATTGGTATCATTATGAAACTTAGAATACAGGCTTCATTTCCTAAAATTTCCGGCTGATTCCCCCATTAGTTATCACTATTTCAAATTACTATAGATTGATTGTGATTTAAATACTCCATTCTTTGATAAGGGATATGCCTTGTAAATCAGTGTAGTATGTTTTCCGTATTTAATCAAATCTATGGCAACAAGATATAGATAGAACAAATTTTGCAATGATCTTGAAATTGGACCAGCATGTAAAAATGCTGATTCTGTTTTTGTTTGTTAGGTGTAGTTTGATGTATGAAGTGTTTTTGTCATCTTGGCATTACAGAATTCATCTCATTTTCTAGGGCAAGTTTGCAAATACTCCCTATGTTGCTTTCATTCAATCTCAATAACAAATTACTTTTCAGCCGTCATTCCCCCACCCCCCCCCTTTGCTGTGTATCCACTTTTAAGTGCTTGCTTTGTTGATTGTTCAAGATTCTTTTTCTTTAATTTGCGTCATTGTTTTATTGTGGTTTTGTGTGGGGGGTTGAATTTAACTAGAGAGCACTAATGTCATATTGTAACTCAATGTGTGTCTGACTCACAAAAAAAAAAAAATACAGATATGAATGGCCATGGTAGATAGGTAGTAATAATGAGAATTACTAGATTAATCGCTGAATGTGTAATCTTTGGCTTGATTAAATTTAGATATATGCATAGTTGCAATGCCACATTCTTTCCCAGCTTACAATGGTGAATAACGACAACTAATATCTACATGTATGCCAAATGGGAAATGAGAATTCCCAAGTGCTTATCAATGTGCTGTAACAAACTATTAACAAACTTAAAAATATTCTTATCACAGGGACCAGAAATCAAGCTTCAATTGACTTGTTTTGTCACATTAAACCAAATATGAAACTCTACATATTATTTTCATAAATAAGTAGAGGGATCCATTTTTTTCTGTCTAAACAAAATGATACAGAAATAAGTATTTTTTTTTCAATGGTAAGGTGTAGTTGTCCTTATTAGAATTGCAGAAATACTTATTGTATAACCTGGTAAGGTTTATTTCTATCCTGTTGCCTGCTTAAATCTGTAAAAAGTACTAGAATCAGATAAGGCCTAAAAAAAAAAATTGTATTGGAGTAACGGCTCATTGAAAAAAAGGTTCAGTAGGGCGGTGTTTTTATTAATTTTTTTTAATGGGCCACTATCAGCACCCAATGCTTTCACTCTATGAACTATAAGCCTACAATCAGCCAATTCGGAAGCTGCTATTTCTTGCAATAGTTCACCAATGACATCATTCAAGTCAAACTTGCGGCCCAAGTGTGCCCGTTACCTTTACTGCGTAAGACGCCATGTTAAGTTTAACAGCTCGATCATCGCTAGCTACATGTAGTTAGTGCCCAAGTGTGCCCGTTACCTTTACTGCGTAAGACGCCATGTTAAGTTTAACAGCTCGATCATCGCTAGCTACACGTAGTTAGCGCGGCTAGAGGCCATAGCTAGCGAGGCTCCGTAGAAGCGCACGAAGTGCGTTGTACGCTCGCATACGGCGAGACAATCGCTGTTCTGTCTGCAATACTTCCGGGTTTTCAATTCGATCGCAAAGTCAGTACGATATGCGATGTCGATACTATTGATAGCAATACAAAGAAAGAAAAAAAACGTAGGGTCAGGGATATTTTTAGGGTCGGGCGGGTTACGCTAATACAACAATTTTTTTTTTTAGAATATGCACATAAAGGTGCTGAAACAAGGAAATCAACTGGTAGGTGAAATCTTCGACAGTGCCAGGAGTCAGATATTATAAAGCTCACCCATCCATTATGATTTCTTGTCACAGACAGTCAGCCCTCTTATTTGTTCCCCAACACCTTTCCCCCTTGTTCCTAGCTTAGTGCAAAAATTAGTCGAGCTCTTGCCAATCATCTGAAATGGACTTTAACGATTTTATGCTGTGTGTTCAAGTTTTGACTATTATTTGACATCCATTTTATTTTTCACCGTTTGTGTCATTCATGATTGCACCAACACATTTTTTGTTTTCAGTCCAAAAAACATTCATCTGCTGGGGTAAGCCGCCATTATCATCTTCAGTGGTTCATCTTGACCCCCTAGTGGTGCCCCCTCCCCCTAGTGGTACCCCCTCCCCTCCCTACCAGTGAACCTGTGAAACCCAGCATGTCACCATTGCCAGTTGTTATGTTGAGGAGTCCTGCTTTGTTTGGAATTTGGAACCTTTAACCCCTAAAAAAAAAAATAAATCTTCAATATGTTTATTTGCTATACAAAAATAACTTCGAAATAACTTCCAAAAAAAAAAATAAAAAATAAAAAAAATGAGTGTACACAACAGATTTCTTTTTTCCTATAGCAAGACTGTCCCCGGTGTCCCAAATCACCCTGACATACATTTATGGTACAGACTTTCATTTGAAATAAATTCATAAATGTAATAAGTTTGATCACATGAGTGCAGAATATTTATTGAACAAATTAAATAACACAGGATATTAAAAAATTTTTTGTTAACCCTCTTCCTGTACAAGTGGATGATTCCACATCTGAATGAATGAATGAAAGCTAGGAGCATCCATTTGATTTTTAGGGGTTAATGAGTATATGCACAGATTACCTGGCTTCTAGCATGCTGAAATGGTTAGATGTTTGGGTAGTGGAATTCCCTTTTTTAATGCATGCATTGTTTGATATTGGCTGTACATGTGATGGAGGTGGTGGGTGTGAATTTATCTCTCTTATGAATTGAAAACATCATTTTGTATAAAAGAGACAGTGAACTGAAATGTTTTATTCCACAGGTGAGACGATGTGATAGACTCAGGTACTGGTGGCTCTTCATCGTAATGGCAGGAAATCTCATTTGCACTCCTCCCAAAGCACAGCAAAACATTACTCATGCCCTTGAGAGGCTATTTACAGTATGAAGGAATTGTCTGTGAAATCTGAAGATCAGTAATTACGTAGAATTTGACAAACATCTCCAAACCAACTGTCAACATAATGTATATTCTGTACTAGGAATTTTCGTCTCTACAAGACAATAATTAAAATCAAAGTCTAACTGTTGCTATAATTTCACTAAAACTGAGTTTCCCAGCTCGTATACTTTGCTAAAGATGATTAGATGGCATTTTCTTCTCCATGTTTTTACCAGTGTATGTACACAATGTTAATTTGTAGGCATGCAATCAGCGTGTTTCTATTGAAGGTCGTTTTCTGGATGAAACCGACTAATGGAGGAGAAGATCTCAATAGAAACAGACCTTCTCTGCCATTATCTGTCTTTTTAGCGGAGAAAGTTTCGCCGGTATTTATGGTGCTTTTTGCAGGATAATAGCGGAGAAAGATACCGTAAGACGTCAATAGAAACGGACCTTCTCCGCCATTATCCATCTTTTAGCGGAGAAGAGCCGGGTAGAAACAGACCTTCTCCGCTATAATCCGCCTTTTGCCGGTGAGAACCGGAAATTTGACCTCTGGCTGCAATGCGCGTGTGTTTGATTGGGCATAAATTTGACCTCGGTCATCCCACAATGCCCTGCGGCAACCCAGGTCAACGGACTCTTAGCTGGTAATCGTACGATCCCGTTAGGATCGATCGTGCTTTCTGGAAAACGCAATCCAATAGAAACAGACCTTCTCCGCTATTAGCTGGTTAAATTTCATCCGGATAAATATGGTAGGCTCAATAGAACCACGCTGTATGTGCAACAAGCTGTATGTGCAACAGGAACAATCTGTAGAGATGGAATTCTGAAATTGAATTGGCTTTCAGCACAAAATACCGAGTATTACAGGATTTTCAGTGTACTCCACACCCCTTCCTAGCCATCTATGTCCCACAGGTGCTGTCACTGCCTGGGCTAGGAGGGTTCCAGGTTGTGCCTGTCTCAACATGTCTGGGTGGATTAGTGCAAGTCAGTGTTCCCACCCAACATGGGAATCTGGAAAACTTTTTTTTTTCAGGTAAAATTCAGGGAAATTGAAAAAAATCCCTCAAGCAGGGAAAACTCAAGGAATGTTATTTGTCCAGAGGGCTGACTTTCCCGCTTTGTGTCCTTGGTGTGGACACAAAGATATAGGTGAAGCAAGAAAAAGGTCAAAATGAATTTTTAACCTCCATCAGGGAAAAAATGTGGGAATTTTGTTTCCATGATCCCGGATATACTACAAGTAGATCAAGACCAACATCTCTGCTCACCATCACTGTTCAAGTGCACTCAATGTGCAACAAAACAACCAGTGTATCTCTGAAATTCATATCTTCTGTAGTAAGCTATCAATTTGTGCTGGAAGCCAGTTTAATTTCATAATTCATTCACTGACTAGCGCGTAGTATGAATCTTCATTTGAATCTATAATGATGTCTATTGAAAATATGGTCAGTACACTGCGGCTGTAGTGAGGTATTAAAAGAGATCAGTAGAATTTTGTTCATGGCCTTTGGACAAATTTTTTCCAGTGCCTTGGAAAAAACAAATGATTTCAAAATGAAATCCTTGGAAAGTTCTATTTCTTAAACCTACTTTACACAGTATTATTACATTTATAATGCTCTGTGTCATTGTGAACATATCTAATAAGAGGCAACGGATTGAAGTGTTCAGGAATAATTAGTACCCCCCCCAATAGAAAAGAAAAATCCATACCACAAATGATTACTTCATTCTGCAATTTGTATCTGTTGAAAATGTGTGTGTATAATGTCAGAACATGGCCCAGCATACCACACCTCTTGGATACATACCTCATCCATTGCCTCTTAGCCCTTCAAAATCCTGATTATTTTTGCCGCTTGCTTATTTCTGATATTTTCTTCTGACATTACTATAGAGCAAACTGAAAAATATTTCCCTCCAGCTTTATAATGCACTAATTTCACCTATTTGTTCCTAATGATATGCATCATTTAGAAAGATGATGATGTGGTTGTAAGTATTGTAAGAATGTTATATTAAAATCAGTGTTATTATACATCACTACTCTCATTTATTCTTTTTTAGCATGATCAGAAAACAAATAGTGAAATTTTTCTTTCAGCAGAATTTCCATGATGACAAAAAATCAAATTATAACTGTTAATAGTGTTGATGCTGATAAAATTAAGATTTCTATTTCTGAAAGTTTCTCATTTTGGAGAATTTGTCGCCAAATTGAAACATAGGGTTTCATTCACAGAAATTTTGGGTTCATTTCCAAACATTCTTGATCTCTAATGTGTGGATCTATCCATGAAGTAAAGACATGAATATTTTGTTTATCAGTCGTGAAAGTTTCTAGGGTTTTACTTTCATTGGATCATTATGGGCAGAGGTATTGTTGAGTTAATATTTTTGAAGTTCTTCAATTCATTTCCGAATTATGAGTGTGGTAATGGGATGTATGTATTTATTATTTTTGTCCACTTGGTTTAAAATGGAAAATTATGTTGATTAATCTGTAATTTTGTTTGTTTCTGATTTGATAAACTGAAATCTATTTTATTGGGCCATATGTTTTTTCCCTGTATCTGGTGTTACAATATTTTTTAGGCGTTATTATACTTTTTGTGTTTAAATTTTGTTTCTTTCCTCAGCGGTTTTATTTTGGATTCACATTTTCTTTCATATTATTGTCATACATTCAAATATATTTCAATTGTATAAAACCAGTATAATTTCACAAACCCTTGCATATAGCCGTTACCAACCCAATCAAATCAAATGTATCAAATCACACATTTACATCAGTATGAATACAATTTTTTTTTTGCATCAACAGCAGTAATGTATGCAAAAAAGAAAGCAGAGTTCATAGTATTATTTATTATCGCAAAGAAAAGTATGTTTACAACAATATATCTAATCATTGATTGAAATTCAGGTTAGTAAGACTCATTGAATACTTATCTATTTGTTTGTCTTTATGTGAATACAATAGTGTGATATCTGTGTAATGTGTTATCTGTATGGTCAATATGCCATGTCATGTAAGGTAATAATACATACTGACCGAAAGTTAAACCTTACACCTAATACCTAACATTTTGTAACGACCGTATGTTTCACCAATTTAATAGTAGTATTTTCATTATTATAAATCTTTTTCTATTTATTTATATAATATTTATATAATACTGGAACCTAAACTTAATCAAAACCATATTAATACCTCCAGCAAACCCTTATTTGATATTTAAAAATTCTGTAAATTATATGCGCATGACTCATACATGTATGCTCACTGAGTGGATTATAAACAAAGCATTATGTTTTAAATTTTATAGCAGGTTTCTTCATATTTGTTTCATATTTAGAATGGTACCTTTTGATAATATTCTGTAGGAGAAGGAGAGATAAAAAGCCATTTCCCTGTATTAATCTGTGTGTAATGTTTTGTGTTTTCTTTTTGTGATGATCAGTTCCCCGGGAAGAAAACGACTAACATTGGAGTGAAGGAGGTACCGGGGATGCTGCGAGTCAAGCTGTGGCTGGGATTGGAATCCGAATCTCCTGCCTTCCAGGGCAGTCTGACGGACTCCAGCATTGTGGTCTTTGCTGAAACAGTGAGACTTGTTGCGATAATTGGTGTTCATTCAAAGTAGATATTTGTGTCACTCCTGTACAATTGGAAATCTCTCAGTAATTTGGTTTATTTTGGTACTGATAGGGAATGTATAACTTGTATTATATGATAGATTGAATACAATGCGATATTTCCAGCATATTGAAGCTACGTGTATATAGGGTGCACAAGGGGGCAACCCGGACACGGTACCTTGTGACATGCTTCTCAACTCCACAACACTTACTAATATGCTCTATGGTGTGTATTGTTTACCCTTCAAGTTAAAGTTATAACCATATACAAAATATTAAACATCTTTCAATATTTCATGATACATAGTATTTCTGTTTTCCTTCCTTCTTTTAGGAAGGATGAGCAAATATTTTGACTTTGATATGTTACATGGGCATGCTTATGCAACTACTGTACTATCATTAGATCCATGATACATAGTCTGAGATGATTGATTATGGGTAGGCTTGGTTGCTATCAGTTTGGTTTATACAGGGGAGCTTCTTTTAAAGTAATATCTTTGCCGCAGGATAGTGTATTCTGTCAAAATTAATCTACTGCACATCATCATAAATCTGTGTTTTGTCACTGACATAAAATTATGGCCTTTTGTGTTTAAATCTTGTCATGAAATTTTATTTTGTAGAAAACTTCTGGACTTGGAAGCTAAAATGTGTGTATGCGTTATCAAAACGTTGGTATAGAACCAGAAGGGCGTTAACGCAAAATACATTGTCAACCAGAAGGGCGTTAACGTAGTTGACTTTGTACAGTAATAGTGCCTTTCTGGTTCTCAACAGGTTGTGCATTAACGCCCTTCTGGCTCTATACCGACGAAAAATATGGGACTGAATGTTGGAGACAGTAAAGTTCCTTCCCATAGATAATACATGGCGTAACCACCTTGTTTGTTTTCTTCCCATAATGTAACAAGCAATCTCCTTAGTCCCTTTCCATAATGCAATGAGTATATGTGATCCGTCCAGCAAGGCCAGGCACTTGTAGAAATAATTATAAATTAGATTATTGGAATAGAACACTTTTACGATAGACTACATTTTGGTAAATGAGTTCACAAACTTGAGCAAGTTACATAGAGAGTATATGGCAGTTGCAAGTTTTGGATTAGTTGCAGTGTTCATTAGGGTATTTTTGTCCTTTAAATTCCATTTCTGTGAAATGAGAATTGTCGACAAGTGGCAGGTTTGACTAAGATAGGTTCGGTACTTACTTCCTTCCCACGCCATTCTCTCCCCAGTAATGAGAATCAGATGAGTGTTCTTGCGGTAACTGGACCGACAAGCTCTGCCTAGCCAATATGGTCCGATGCCTCGCGCAAAGTATATGTACTAATTCTTTTATTTTATTTATTATATTTATTGCGATTTATTAATTTACATATTATTAACTCTACGTGTGAAAATTTGTAGAGTAGTTATCATTTTTTTTATTTTCATCTGTGCCAAAGGCTCAAGTGAGCTGACTGCGATCGCTTTAGGTCCGTCGTGCATCGTTCATCATGTGTCATGTGCATAAACTTTTATCATTTTCATAATCTTGAAAATCTGATGAATGAGTTTAGATCAAGATTAGACAGGAAAGAATCCTCAGGTGGATGGGGAATTTTAGGTTTTTCAAATGCACACCAGGTTCCTTCCCTGCTAAGGGATCCAGGGGCATGAGCCTCAAAGGTCCCAAAACTATAATATATCTAAAATGTAGTTACGCTGAGGTTCCAGAAGTAATACAGCCAAGGTATAATTGTGTATTGATCCTCTCATATATGATCATGAAAAGTTGTTCATGTCAGTCTGTTTAACAAGGGTGGTCCATTTGGGCCTTTTGAGGGAATAACATTTTTTGTTGTTTGGGAGGGGGGTGGAAATCACATTAACATCTGTATAAAAAAAAAAGATGTTGAGATTTTAACCAACAAACTTTGCTACAATCATGTTGATTACAGCAAGAGGATGCAAAGTTTTCTTTTTTTTTGATAAAGCCGGGATCGATAAAGGGATCATGTGGCCCGATTGGTACATAGACATCCGGGCTCAAGGGCCAAAACTATGTACAATTGATGATGTACTCTCTATGGGGACCACAGAGAGGTTGAGTGACCTCAGCAGAGCATCGTGTCCCTCCCCTTCCCAGTGCTCTTGTTATCTTGTGATATAAAATTCACAGATTGCTATGTTAGATTGTGGTGCGTCATTCTAGTGAGGTATAACGTAATGTTACAAACAAAGATTCTGTGTACTGTTTTTTTCGTTCTTAGATCAAACTGCCCAAGGATAAATTCCAGCTGCCCCCTGGTTGGCGATGGGATGGTGACTGGTTTGAAAGTCCTGAACTCAGGTACAGATACCTTGTATTAAACCCTCGGCCTGGGGTGTATGGAAAGTGCATGAAATTAATTCGTCTCTGACATGTTAAAGATTGTGTCCATGATTTGCAAATCCCAAAATGAACTTATTTTTGTTAACCCGTTGCTTACGGGAACCGGATTGGTCCTGTACAAAGTCTATGGGGATTTACATAATCTCGTAGTCAACGGATTAACAAGAATAACCAGACAGAAACATGAAAATAGCAAATCTATGGACATTTGCAGATAGTACCATCCCAGAGATATATATATACTTACAGCAGGGATGTATATTATGCATTGCTTAACACTTTAGGTGCTATTGGCCTACCGGTGCGCAGAATCAGTTCCATACTTTTTAATTCCAATGACAAACGTCACTGAAATTCTTACCAATGATATTTATCATAAACTGAAGACACATTTAACCAACTAAATGAGTTAAAATGTCTTGTCTCGACAGCATTTGGATTTTTATAGAAAAGAGTACATTTTTGAAAGGTTATACACCTAAGTCCAAAACAACCCAACACTCAAAGTGTTAATTAACTAATTCATTTGTTAAAGGAAAATCTGAATGGAATGTTTTTATGACGACACAGGTATCAATGTTCTAATTGGATTCTTTGTCATTCCAACAGCTTGCTCTTTGATGCTGATGCAGGCCAGAAAAACTTCCTGGAAGACATCTATGAACAAGAGTCCCGTAACATACCGGGAGGGACGTGGCAAGAAGCATCAGTGCCTTTTACTAATGTGGTAAGTTCTGTCTATATTATATGATGTATAACCTCTGACATATTCCAAAATGCTTGAACCAAGAAAATGGGAAAGCAATTGTCCATGTCTGTATCACGAGTAAATTAGACTATTATAATAGTTTATTGCATGGACTCCCTGAATTGCAAAATAGGACGGCTGCAGCGGGTCCAAAACACCAGTGCAAGGCTGATCTGTGGTAGTTCTAAATTTTCGCGGATGGTGCCCCTTCTTAGAGGTTTGCACTGGCTACCAATATGCCAAAGAATTTTCTTAAAATCCTACTTCTTCTTCTTCTTGCGTATGAGGCAATCTGCTAAACTACATCACTAAGTTGCCGTATCCAGTTCATGGTGGCAAAGCTTGGGTTGGTGAGGTCAATGGTAGGGCCCCCAGGTGGACCAAGCATGGTGCATTCGGACATGATGTGTTCCAACGTTTGTTGAGGAGCACCACACAGGCATGCTGGTGAGGGTC
>JZLH01S0630759.1:2981-19063 GCA_001188425.1 Eucidaris tribuloides | reverse complement strand
AATTCAGTTAGACCTCCAAAATCATCGAAAAAAGTACGTTATCGCCGAAAGGAAAGGGAGTGCGCGCGAAAAAAACGCGCGCGTACGCGCGCGCACCAAAATGCTCAAATGACCTGCAAACCATAGAGTACTGCTTATTAAAAAGTCATTAGGGAGCGATTTTGAACTTTGAGTTCGCGCCCGGACACGCCCGTGAGACGTGCGCGCGCACGTGGATGGACCAAAAGTTGACCCTGACCCAACTTGACCTCAATGCAAAAGAGATGTTTTATTCACTGGCCGGCTTGAGATATTGCAAAAATAGGTAGACTCTAACGTTTTTACAAAATGACGTCATAGATGACTCAGAGATGGTCTTGACATTGACCAAGACTACCATGCGAGATATCGACATGGACATAAACTATACCAATTACAAGACTAAGGCTTTGTCGTTCTTGAGATATCGTGCTGAACAAAAAAAGTGACCAGAAAGAAACACAAACTAGATTTAAGTTCGTACACTGAGACGAATTGTGATCGCGCATTCGCTCCGATCATTAAGACGCTTAAGGATTCATGACAGTCTATATGGCACTTAATCATAACTTGCTCGAAGCTTCCCTTTTCACCTTAACTTGTCTGTCAAACAATATTAATATTTCGGCGTGCGGCGTACGCGTTCGTTTGACTCCCGCACGGCATATGAGAGCACCAGGTGATGACCTTTGACTTGAAGTTACTAGTACCAAGTTAGTTATCACACTCTACTCCAGGTCATGAGATATGCGCAAAACACGATTTTTCTTTGTGACGTCATAGATGACGTCAGAAGATCATTGTTCAAAAAAGTGATATCTGAAACCTTACTACGCATCATAGGCTACCAGAATAAGCAATAAAAAAGTAGAGCACCGTTAATTCTAGAGATTCATGAGCGATTTAAAAATGTCCCATTCTATCACTACCGCCGCAATCGCGCGCATTTATGTTTTTGGCCATATAAGCAATATTTTGGGGTCTAGTTCGTCGGCAAAAGGGTTCTAAAACGCCAATGTAGAATTCAGTCAGAAATTCTAAATCCATCGAAAAAATTACGTTATTCGGTGGGAAAGGGGTGCGCACGCAAAAAAACGCAGCTGACGTACGCGCGGCACTAAAATGCTCAAATGACCTGAAAACAATAGTACTGTCAATAGAATCATTGGAGCATTTTTATTTTTGTCGCGCCTGTACACGCATGGGAGACGCGCGCGCGCACGTGGTTTAGACCAAAGATGAGCCATGACCTGAACTTGACTTTGCCCAAGTAAGGCTTGTTTAATATCGACGCCGCTCAGAGATATTGCAAATATAGGATTAACTCGAGCTTTTTTACAAATGACGTCATAGATGACGCTCACAGATTGGTCTATGACATTGACAAGACTACCATGCCGAGTATTGACACGCTGACATAACTATGTTAAGTACAAGATGAGTGATGATGGCGTTAATGAGGATATCGCTGAACAAAAAGTGACAAGAAAGAAAGAAACACAAAGCTAGATTTTAATTCGGCACTGAGACGAATTGGTGATCGCGTGTTCGCCTCGATCATCAGATCTTAAGTGATTTGCTGACAATCTAGTGACTATCATTTGCGTTAGCTGCTCCATTTTCACCTTAAACTTCTCTGTCAAATATTAATTGGACATTTCGACGTGCACGTACGCGTTCGCGTGATCCCACGCGACGGATACGTCTACCACCAGCTGATGACCTTTAACCTAGAAAGTTGACTGTGTACGAGGTTATTTGGTTACCTTACTCATCGCCATTCATGAAATAGGACAAAAACTGATGATTTAGTTGGGACGTCATAGATGAGCGTCACAACAACTTGGCATACACAGTGATGCCTGAAATCTGATCTACGATCATAGGGTATTAGAATACGCAATAAAAGTATGGGTCACCGTTAATTCTAGGAGAGATATGAATTTGATTTTTAAAATGGTCGTCATTCGCACTAAGCGGACATCGTGACGTATTACTTTGGGAAACGTGTAAGCGATAATTTAGGTCCTAGTGTCGGGAAAGGGTTCTAAACGATGGTAGAATTCAGTCAGAAATCCAAAAATGCATCGAAAAAAAAAACGCGTATTCGGTCGAGAAAGGGTGTGCGCTGGAAAAAACGCGCCGTACGCGCGCGCACTAAAATTGCTCCAAGATGACCTGAAACCTAGATACTGTTAATATGAAGTCATCTTGGAGCTTTTTATTTTTTTGACGGCACCGTTACAGTGATGTGGAAGTACGCGCCGCCGCGCACGTGGTTTAGACCAAAAATTGACCCCATGACCTGAACATTTATTCTTGCCAAGTTCGTTGTTTTATTCGAACCGCCGGCTCGAGATATCGCAAATATTGGTTAAGTCTAGCTTTTTTACAAATGACTCATAAATGACGTCATAGGTGCTCTATTCACATTGACCGGTTACATGCGAGTATTAACGATGAGTCAATAACTATGCCTAAAGTTACTCTGAGTATTAACGACTATCGTATCTTGAGTTATCGTCTGAACCAAAAAGTGACCAGAAAGAAACATAAACTAGATGTTAATTCGTCACTGAGAGAATGGTGAATCGCGTAAAACCTCTGATCATTAAATCTAACAAAATGTGACCAATCTATACCACGTATCATTTCTTGATAAAATATGTCCTTCATCGCCTTAAATTCTCGATCAAACATTAGTTCAACATTCGACGTACGCGTACGCGTTCGTCGTGACGCCCGCACGCATATGGTTCGCATCACGTGAGACCTTTGACCTGAAGTTACTGAGACTAATTGGTGATGTTACTCGACTGCATCATGAGATATGCCCGAAATACGATTTTGCTTTGTGACTTCATAGTGACGTCACAACACTTGCGCATAGAAAGCGATGCCAGAAATGCTATCTACGCATTTATACTCTATCAAATAAGCAAATAAAAAGTAGGGGTCACCGTTAATTGTAGAGAGTATGAGTGATTAAAAATGAAGTCCATTATTCACTCCGCGCGTAATGCGCGCACCGCATTTAAGTTTTTTGACCTGTAAGCGATATTTTGGGTCCTAGTTGTCGGGAAAGGGCTCTAATGATGGAGAATCAAGTCAGAAATCCAAATCCATCGAAAAAAAGGACGAATCGATCTGGAAAAGGCAGTAGGTGCGCGCCGAAAAAACTGCGCGCCGTACCGCGCGCGCACTTAAAGGCTCCAAATGACCTGAATGAAACATTATGGTACCGTTAATAAGAAATCATTTGGAGCAGTTTTATTATTGACGCGCCCGTACACGCATTTGAAGACGCTTCGCGCGCACGTGTGGACAAAAGTTGACCCATGACCGAACTTGACCCTTGCCAAGTTTGGTTTTTTTCGACCGCTCGGCTCGAGATATCGCAAGGTCAGGTTAAGTCTAGCTTTTTACAAATGACGTCATAGATGACGTCACAGGTAGTCTATGGACATTGACAAGACTAGCCATGCCAAAGTATTAACATGGACATAACATGCCAATTAAGGACTAATGCTGTTGTCATTTCTTGAGATATCGTCTGAACAAAAAGTGACCAGAAAGAAACAACAAATAAAGAAACAAAGAAGAAAATTCGTACAACATCTATGCGTGATTGCGTTTACGCGGATCACCAATAGATGTTAATTCGTCACTAAGACGAATTTGGGTGATCGCGTTAACCGCCACTACTGGAAATCTACAGAAAATGCGGACAATCTACATGACGATCATTGCTGTTCAATCCTGTCCGTCATTACCTTTAAAATTCTGCCTCAAAACAGTAATTTAAAAGTGACGTGCGCGTACGCGGTCGTCGGGGCGCGCGCACGTGCTTTTCATGATACCACCAGAGAGGACCGTCAACCTAGAAAAGTTATGGGTAATCTAGTTCGGTCACAATCACAACTCCACAGTCACAGATAGGGACGAAAAACGATTTTCTTTGTGACGTCAATAGACGACGTCACATCACTTTGCGCATTTAAAAGGCGATGCAATGGAATGTTATCTACGACCATCAGTCTAATCAGAATATGCAATAAAAAGTGGGCGTCACCGTTAATTTCTAGAGAGTTATAAGCGATTTAATAATGCCACAAATCACTACGCGCGCAATGCGCGCGCAATTTACTTTTTAGGACTACAGTAAGCGATATTTGGGGTCCGGCGTTCGGGAAGGTTCTAATTGATGTAGAATCAGTCAGACATCGCCAAAACCATCGAAAAAACGACGGTATTCGCTCGGAAAGTGGTCGCGCGCGAAAAAACGCCGCGTACGCGCTCGCAATAAAATGCTCAAATGACCTGAAACATATAGTACTGGTAGTAAGAAGTCATTTGGAGCATTTTTATTTTTTGACGCGCCCGTACACGTTCAGTGGGGAACCGCAGCAGCGCGCACGGGTTAGACCAAAAAGATGACCCATGACCGATCTTGACCTTTGCCAAATTTGGTTGTTTATTCGACTCCGGCCCGAGATATCGCAATGTAGGTTAAGTCTAGCTTTTTTACTAAGACGTCATAAATGACGTCATAGATGCTCTATCATACTGACCGGGTTACCATGACGAGGTATTAATACGAGACAATAACTATGTTAAGTTAACACGATTATTAACACTATCGTTTCTTGAGTTATCGTACGGAACAAAAAAGTGCACCAGAAAGAAAACATAAATAAAAAACAACAAACATAGAAAGAAAAAAAATTCGTACAAACATCTATTGGGATCCGCGGTTACGCGGACACCAAATAACAAAGAAACAAAGAAGAAAATTTCGTACAAACTCTATGGTGACCGCGTTACGCGGATCACCAATAATGTTTGACAGAAGAAGTAAGGTGAAAGGGACAGCTGCGAAGCAATGTATGATACGCCAATATAACTGTCACAATTTCTTAATTGTCTAATGATCGCAGAGCGAATACGCGGGATCACCAATTCGTCTCAGTTGACGAATTAATTGCGTGATCGTAACCGGGGGAGCACCTAGATTTCGTCAGAAATCTTTTATTCATGTTTCTTCTTCCTTTTTGTTCAGACGATGATCCAAGAACGGCAAGAGCAATAATGTATGTAAAACTCAGCAAGGTATTGCCCATGTCAATACCCGCACATGAGTATCTGTCAATACCGTTAATCATCCGGACGTCATCTATGACGTCATTAATGAAAACAGATATTTCTCAAATCTCATTTATTGAAATTGAATTATGGTCCCTATTTGACCATCGTAAAATTAAGATCAAGGGTCAACTTTTGGACCTAATCACGTGCCGCGCGCGTCACGATAGGTTAGCACGGTCGGCCGCGTCAAAATTTTTTAAAGTTTTTATTAACAGCAGTCTACGTTTCAGGTCATTTGCGAGCATTTGGTGCGCGCGCGTACGCGCGACGTTTTTTTTTCCGCCGCACCCCTCGGCCGTTACATGGCAAAAGGGGTATCTGCAAAATACAATTCTATGGAAAAATCACTGTGAAGTTTCAGCTTTTACCTTTTTGTGAAACAGACTTTTTCAAAGTTGATTTTTCTTTCATTTGATAGTTAGTATCATTTAAATTATTTATTCTATACAATTTTAATAAGATATAATTAATATTTGGCTTCACAGATAAGCATTTTGTGTAGAACAGCATGCTGGCGAAATATTCCACTTATCACACTCGTCCCGCGATCGATAGTAAAAGATGTATCTCACTACATCATATCGTTCTATGTAGTATCATGGCAAAAGGTGTATCGGCAGAACACAATTTACTAGTTATCTGTAAATCATTGCAGAACAATGTTTCGCGAATCATTTTATTTCATAATGGACAAATGTGGCAAAAAGTAATATTGAAAACTCAGTTTGAATGGAACTGATATGCACTGTCGGCTCTGCGAAACCATATAAATGGCTGTGCGTAGCTAGCATCAAACGTTTCATGGTTGACACCGTGAATATGTTCATCGCGGCCGCAATCAGTGCAAGCAGCTAGGGCTAGGCAACAGGAGCGCCGGCCCTTTGCGGCCGGCGGGCTGGCGCTCCCTGGTTAAGCGCTAGGCCTGGCTTGCACTAACTTTGTGCACCGAGGCACATCGTTTTGTGATGCGCCATGCGCTTGTCGCGGCGTTTACGTAGATGAAATGCCGTGAAATTGAAAGCTTGTTGTGAAACAGCCACTCAAGATAAAAATATTGCAATGGCAAATTTGGTAACATTAATTCATATTTGTGACGAAGCACCTGTCCCACATAAAACTCAAATGCTAAAGCAGAAAGGAGCAATCTAACGAATGTACGTGCACATACCGACGTCGTCTTACAGTGTAGGCTGGGCAGTTGTCGTTGATGCTCGGTACGTACAGTAGGCTAACCTTACTGACACATCTGCCAGGCCCAATACCGTCGTTAGACTTAAATTCACAACACAGTTTACATAGTTATCAAACCCTCATAGGTAACAGTTAGTAAAATTACCTTTTAAATAATTAACACTAAGAGTGCCTCTTCGCCAGCATCCGCAATGGTTTTGCAACCGAAATGTTTTAACAATAGACGAAGATAAACTCCGCGGCTTGATGGCGGCAGTGATTGAGCTTTACTTTTAAATCACTATCCAATACATGCATGATTCACACCACGCGCCCGCGCGCGCTGTACGTCATGCCCATGACACAATTGGCCAAAAGACGGTTATCTATAACATACACCGAGCCGTGTTCAGAGCTAAGACATGCTAAAACTCGGCTAAAAGATGTATGCTAGCACATACACCCTTTTGCCTTGAACTAGTCTGCAAACTTTCCGTAACAATTTGCGTGGGAAAGACGTATGTATCAGATACATCCTTTTGCCATAAATTGTCTTTGACTTTCGCGGCGACGGCAATAAGACGCTATGTGGCAGATACACCCTTTGCCATATTTACAAATCTGCTGCGCTCAAGTCATTTTGTTGCAGAAGGGATGTATCTAGCAGATACACCTTTTTACCGAAAAACATTGAGCTCTGCTGCGGCTGGCTTGTGGTTATCTAAAATACACCCTTTTGCATAAACACAGGATGTTTTTGAAAAAGTGCTGTAGATAGCCCCTGCTATCTCAAAAAGGAGACGTACCTGCATTACTGAGACTAGATAAATGGAAGAGCGCCCTCTAAAACCCCCAAATGCAAAAACGCTGAAAAAGTCAAATTTGCAGAATACACCCTTTTGCCAGTGACGGCCGCCCTTCCTTACCGAATGATCTCGTTTTTTCGAGGGATGGATTTACTGACTGAAGTCCATCAAATTAGAACCCTTTCCCGACCCCACTAGGCTGCAAAAAATACCGCTTACAGGTCGCAAAAAGCGTAAATGCGCGCGCATTGCGCGCGTTAGTGAATAAAAGGGCATTGTTTAATGACTTATAACTCTCCTAGAATAACGGATGGACCCCTACTTTTTATTGCTTATTCTGAATAGAGTATGATGCCGATAGATAGGCATTTCAGGGCATCGCTTCTATGCCAAGTGATGTGACGTCAATCTATGACGTCACAAAGAAAATCGTATTTGTCCATATCAGATGACGGAGCGAGTAAGAATAACCAAACTTGCGACACAGTAATTTCAGGTCAAAAGGTCATCATGCTTGCTTATCAGTATGCCTGCGGGCCGTCACGACGAACGCGTACGCGTACGGTAAAAATTAAGTTTTAAATCATCATTTTTCTCTAGAGGCTAAACATTTGGGACCCCAGCTTGTATTGCTCATTATGATAGCCTATGCTCCGTAGACACTACTTTTGCATGCCATAATACTTGTGACGTCAACGTGTGACGTCACAAAGAAAAACGTATTTCGCGCATATCTCATGAATGGGGTGGATTAAGATAACAACATTTGGTACACAGTAACTTCAGGTCAAATGTCATCGTTGGTGCTAATCACAACCGTCCGCGCGTCGCGACGAACGCGTACGCGCACGCCGAATTTTCAATTAATGTTTGAAAGACAAATTAAGGCGATGAGGGACATATTTCATCATGCAAAGATAATTGATATACATTGTTTGTCACATTTTCTTTAAATTTAATGATCGGAGCGGTTACGCGGATCACCAATTCGTCTTAGTGACGAATTAACATCTAGTTTATTGGTGATCCGCGTAAACGCGGATCACCCTAGAGTTTGTACGAAATTTTTTTTGGTGATCCGCGTAACCGTGGATCACCATAGAGTTTGTACGAAATTTTTGGTGATCCGCGTAACCGCGGATCACCATAGATGTTGTACGAAATTTTCTTGTTTGTTTATTCGTGTTTCTTTCTGGTCACTTTTTGTTCAGACGATAACTCAAGAACGATAGCGTTAATAATCATGTAACTTAGCATAGTAATGACTCATGTTAATACCTCGGCATGGTAACCCGGTCAATGTGATAGAGCACCTATGACGTCATTTATGACGTCATTTGTAGAAAAGTTAGACTTAACATACATTTGCGATATCTCGAGCCGGCGGTCCAATAAAATAACCATACTTGGCAAGGGTCAAGTTCAGGTCATAGGTCATCTTTTGGTCCAAACCACGTGCGCGCGCGCGTCTTCACATGCGTGTACGGGCGCGTCAAAAATAAAAATACTCCAAATGACTTCTTATTAACAGCACTATATGTTTCAGGTCATTTGGAGCATTTTAGTGCACGCGCGTACGCGCGCGTTTTTTCGCGCGCACCCCCTTCCCGACCGAATAACGTAATTTTTTCGACGGATTTGCATTTCTGACTGAATTCTACATCAATTAGAACCCTTTCCTGGCCACCTGGACCCAAAATATTGCTCAGAAATCCAAAAAAACTAAAATGCGCGCGCATTGCGCGCGTAGTGAATGGCGGCATTTTTAAATCACTCATAACTCTCTAGAATGAACGGTGACCCCTACTTTGTATTGCATATTCTGATTAGCCTATGATGCTTAGATATGATTTCAAGTATCACTTTCTGTGACGAATTCTTCTGACGTCCTCTATGACGTCACAAAAGAAAATCGTATTTTGCGCATATCTCATGACTGGAGTCGAGTTTGAAAACCAAACTTGGTACACAGTAACTTCAGGTCAAAGGTCATCGTTGGTTTTAACCGTATGCGTGCAGACGTCACAACGAACGCGTGCGTGTGCGTTAAATTTTAATTCCTATATCAGTCATAATTCTCTAGAATAAACGATGACCTCTATGATGCGTACAGAGAATTTGATACATTGCATACCAAGTTGTCGTGGCGTTAGCTATGACGTCATATATAAATATTGTGTTAAATCCATATCTCATGGCTGGGGTCGAGAAAGACAGTATCTGCAAGTTAAAGGTCATCACTGGTGCTAATCATGTGCGTGCGCGCGTCACATTAAACGCTTACGAGCGCGTGAAAAAAAAAGTATCACTCAAATTCCTCCATTTCAATTTTCGAAAGTATTTTGGATATTGATTCACGCGTAAACTTTCGTACGTGAGATTGTTAACCTGATCCCTATATTCGAAATCCAGGTTAATTAAAGGAACTTGACAGAGACCAACTTCACGTACAGAAATATTGTTTAGTTGCGAACGAAAGTCACGTTCCGAACGCGTGCAAACGTGATTGCAGAAACGAATTCGTTTCAATAAATGCAAGGCACGCATTTACTACGCTGGCTTTGCGTTTCATCGCGCTTCATCGCGTTTCAACATCGTTTCATTGAACGCGTTTTGAACGTGACGGTGCTTTCAGTTGCCACTGTACGTGCGTTTGCGTGCGTCACGACGGACGTACACACGTGCGTGAAATCTAATAACTGATGTAATCGTCAAACTTCACTTTTACTTAAAACGTGCCAGGAAATCATTGTCACTTTGGTGTGCACACGATAGCTTTTTGTTTATCTCCCTTTCACGAATAAAATTTGTTCGATGGTTGTGGATGTCTGAGTTAATGTTTTCCCGACCATTCATAACCCAACGCTGTAAAAATACGCACGTGTGCTAAGTCTCAACTGTGTATATTTTTTTTTAATGCAGTTCTAACTCTCCAGAAGTGACGTTTATCCTACCTTGTATGGTTTATTCTGATAGTGTCTTAAATTGGAATATGCCTTCACGCTTCGTTTTGTTTGCTGAAATAATGTGACGTTCATGACGTGATTGATTAAAATCTTATTTAGTCCACATCGCATGAGCGAACTCGAATTAGTTACCAAATTTTAGTAGTACATGTATTTTAACGCCGAGGTTAAATATGTAGTTCTACGCACATGCACTGCACGCATTTACAATACCCATTAAGGCTAAAAGCGCCATTTTCGTGCATCAATGAATCCTTGTTTAGTTCTTTTTAATGTATTATGCATTTAAATGGTACAAAATTAGTATTGATTTTTGACGTTTTGATACCATACTGATAGCTATTATGGTCCAAGCGTAAGCATGTGTTGTGAAACAGTTACCCGAAGTAAAATTGTCATTTTTGTATGGTTTTATATAGTAAGCACGTCTGAATGAGAACATTTTTCTGAATTTTCTGAGCCTTTAAAGCTTACGTGTTTAACCCGTTGGAGACTAAGTACGGGTTAACAGTGAACATATAAGATCAAACGAAAATCGGTTCGAGTAGGCTTTTGAAAGAGTAGATTTTTAACTCGATGAACTACAATTTTTTACTTTTAATATCATTATTCATTCACTGCACGAGGTATTTAATTCCATTTAAAATTAATCTTGATTCTATGGATATTTAAAAGAACATGTAAAAAAAATCCATACAGGACTCCCCCTCTCTAGCAGGTTCCAATTATAAAATTAGTTCACGATATTTGAAATGACTAATAGGACGAAATACCTGTCATGTTATTTATGAAAAACATTTCATAGACCTATTTGTCAAAAATTAATGGTTACCCTACTGGTTCTATTTGACAGGTAAACATACATCGGACACACACTCAAATCACACAATTCACTCAGCACACTAACACCACAGCACACCACACACACACACACCACACCACACACACACCACACACATCACACACCGATCAACACACACACACACACACACACGTACGACACACACACACACACACACCGACCACACACACCACACACCACACACACACACACACACACACACCTACAACACCAACACACACACACACAACCAACACACACACACACACAGCACGCCCAGACCACATTGCCACACAGCACACACACACACCACACACACACACACACACACACACACAGCACACACACACGCCACACACCATCACACAAACACACACACAGACACACACACAACGCACACTACATGCACACACGAACACACACCACAGCACACATACACGACACAGCACACAGCACAGCCACACACCACACACACCACACTCACGACCCCAGACCACACACACACACGGATACACACACGACACACACAATTTATGAGACACAACACAAACACATGCATCCGTACTTACAGGGCTACACTTATACAGTCACATCCAAATAATTGTCTTCAAGGGAAATGATAAGAATTTAAATAGTTTTCAATTAAGAACATTATGTCTCAAGAGTCAAGTAGACTGTTACAAAGTTTCTGCTGAAAAAAAAATGATACATTTCCTTTTGGTCAGTCAATTATCAGAAAATGATGTGTCAGTAAAATGTCTTGTGCAGCCTTCTATGAATAAATTACTAACAGGATCGGAGATTAATCAAATTCTGGTAAATTAATATTTTTGTCAAATAAACGAAGTAAAGACAAAATCATTCCATCCTGATTAAACACTGTATATGTATTGGTAAATGTTTTACCTCGGGGTTCTTGAGGCATAGTGACTTCTTCCAATCATGTCATTGCCGTTTCACGGGTAGACAAAAAAATTAAATCCATGCAAACTGTTGGAAAGCATGATTGGAAGAACGAAAAAAAAACCGCTCCAAGAACCAAATAGATTCAAACATTAACTAATCTATACACCAACTAGATTGTATCTCGTGGATGTAAGGATTTGGCTTCAATGTGTTTGTGAAGAAATAAGATGTCATTTACCGGTATTGAATTAATCTCGTGCCGTGATAGAAAATGATCCCATATAAAGCTACACAACAAATTCGCATGTCACAATGAGTACTGATGGTGTTTATACAAAAATGACTCGACATTTCACCATCAAATTTAAACAGCGGAAGTTTTGATTAGTGCACATTATTCTATAGCTTTTATCCCAGAGTAAGGATTTCTTGAAATTCCGCTATTTTCACGTCTACACTTTTGTTTACGGGCAACACTAATATTATTCCAGTAGGGGATTACACTTAGTATCACATTGCAACTCCTTGTGCTTTTTGAAAAGGGTTCAACATTTGGTTTTATATAAAATTGCAAGAATTGTACCCACCCTGTACCCACAATTCTCTTTCATTTCTCGCAAAATGGCGACAATCAAACCAATGTGGATGGAATCTTCTATTCTACGATATTATAAACAAGCACACGCGCCCTAACGCACGCGTCCACACACACACACACACACACACACACACACACACACACACACACACACACACACACACACACACACACACACACACACACACACACACACACACACACACACACACACACACACACACACACACACACACACACACACACACACACACACACACACACACACACACACAAAAAAAAAAACCAGGCCCATATAGCAACGACGAAAAGTTATTTGGAATAAGGTGCAAAGGGAAGGGGTTTCCCCAGCCCAAAGCCCCAAACATGACAACTTTATTATAAAGGAAAATGAGAGGGATCGACTTTGTTCCAAAAACTGATAGTCTGGCACATGTTGTTCCCTCTGCCGTTACCATGCACGAAGACTTTTGCCTCCCCCCCCCCCCTCTGGTGGGGCAATATTAATATAATTCTTACAACACCATTTTACCATTCAAATTAATAATGATATAATTGGGAACATGGGCTCAAAGGGAGTCTGGGACAGTTCCCAGCCAAGATAAAAAATGTAGTTTTTTTTTTTAGCTATAAATGTGAGTTAAGCACTATTTGCTTACTCTACAGTACTCTGACTGAACCACCGTCAATCTAGCCTTTTGACAAGGCCCTCTCGCTGTATTACGGGCGAGCGAAGCGAGCCCAGCCGAGCGCGCAGCGCGAGGGCCTTTTGAGATCTGATATCAATTCTTATGTTAGACGTTTGAATTACCGAATTTTGCTACCCTATTTTGGGTAGCAAATATCAACCAATCAGCGTGTCCGTCTACTTGATCCTACGTTGAATATGCGATCATACTAGGACCATGTTCGTAGCGTACAGACTGTTGCTGTAACACGAAACGATCTGGAAGCGTTCACTATTTCATTAGGCGAAATGATTCACAAACGCAGATTTTTGCACGCCAAATTGGACCTTATAAAAGCAAAATTAAACCAAACATGCTTCAGCTTCTCAGTTCAAGCAAAAGCGTGTACTAAAATGTTTGATGGTATATATTTTGTAGTTAACAGCACTGAAAGAATTTCTTTCAACCCACAGAATAGTTGGCAAGGCCAAGATAGGAAATCGTAGCGCAATTTCATTGGTTGATTCGAATAGAGATCGGTCGTTCCTGTGGTCATGAATAATAATTACTTTTCGGATGCCAAGCAGATCTCAAAAGGCCCTCGCGCTGCCGTGCTCGGCTGGCTCGCTTCGCTCGCCCATAACAGCGAGAGGGCCATGTCGAAAGGCTACCGTCAATCAAGAAATTTTCATTCGATGTATAAACGGTATTTAGTCCACCTCTGTCAAGTGATGCTGCCCTCGTTCGACAAGGAGAGGAAGTGAAATGTATAAGTCTGCATAAAAGCAGTATTATTCACGGTACCTTTTCTCCTTCTCACACACAGATAACAATATTTTATAGTTTTACAGCAAAAAGAACATCACACCAACAACACAAGCAAAGTAATTTTTAGAGTATTTTTTTTCCACTTGCGTCTTTTTGGACGGGGTTTTATGGCTATAATAGACAAACCCCAGATGTATAATATGATAATACTATATCTATAACTCTCGTCTACTACCACAATGTAAAATGCATTCCCCTTAATCTGTAAATTTTGAAATATCATGCAGTTCAATGTCCAGAAAGTCAAACTCTATATATAATTATGGAACCTGCAAAATACACCTCATTTTTTGAGTGTTATTTTCCACGTTTTTTATCTATATCGTCGCAATTTCCAAATGCATATGTCTAAATACAATCTCCTCTTTGGTTCTCAAAATTTTCTACCCTACCCCTCCTGAACAGTAAGCTCTTGTTAATCAAAACTAAACCCTCAACAAATGAATTCAAATTTTGTCGAACTTGGTCGCTTCATTAGTCAGAATACCATGAATACTTTTCAATAATCTAGATCTACCTATTTTAGCCTTTCAATGAATAGTTGTAATAATACAATCGTTTCCTTTCATTTCATTTCATTTTTACTTAATTTAATTGATACTTCAGACAAAACAAAACAAATCATAAAAACATACAATCAAGAACAAAGAAACAAAATAGCAATGTGCAAGAAATGTCTTTAGCAATTTGTTAAACAATATACATTCGCATTACATGTATTTCATTTATGTTTATACAACATAATTCATAATAATATTGGAAAATATTAACAATACTACTATTTTACTGCTACTACTACTACTACTACTACTACTACTACTACTACTACTACTACTACTACTACTACTACTACTACTACTACTACTACTACAACTACTACTACTGTCTACTATACTACTACTATACTGTTACTGCTACTAATGTGAACATTAACAATACCTGAAGCCCATTACATAATAATTTTAGAAACTTAAATGAAAATTTTGACAGCATCCAAACACCTCTGCAACCCTTTACCGATATTTCGCTTTCAAGTTATGGAATTTCCGAAACTTGGTTGAAGTTAAACTCGCTGAATATTTGTAACACTCAAGACTATAACATGATACATGCCGAGAAAAAAGAGGGCAGGAGTGGTGGTGTAGCATTACATATTACCAAATTTATCTTAAAATCAGAAAACAAATATTGATGTTAAAGGTATAGAAAATATTCTTTTCGGTAGAAATTGAAAACTAAAAAAAAAAGAAGCGCTCCGACGTTGACATTAGAACAGATAAACACAAATTATACAACATGATAGTATAACAAAATTACGCCACTTTAACACTTGATTTGAAGTACATTTATGGGAGAAATTAAATTATGGAGAATAGTATAATTGCATGATGTAAAGTAATTAACCCCCATCCCTCCCCTCCCCCCCCCCAAAAAAAAAATAGGTATTCCATTCATTAGGCAATTTTTGATATTTTCAATCAATTATCAAAATAACTAAATCTTACATGGCTTATGAAATTAACCTTATGCATAAAACACACCATGATACCAAAGAGCTTATTATCGCTCCTGATGAAGGCCGAGGCGGTCGAAAATGTGAGTAGCAATAAACCATTAATGGCTATAATGCATTACCAGTGTTTCCATGTCTTTATATATATATGTATAGATAGATAGATAGATAGATAGATAGATAGATAGATAGGTAGGTAGACAGATAGATAGATAGATAGATAGATAGATAGATAGATAGATAGATAGATAAAGATTGATAGATATAGATAGATAGATAGATAGATAGATAGATAGATAGATAGATAGATAGATAGATAGATAGATAGATGATAGATAGATAGATAGATATTATGTGACCTGTCACCACGATACCCTGATAAAGTCGCACATCTTATGAAACATAAACATAGATATATGGCGAATTTTATATTCTTACAGACTGTAATTCCATAACTGCATAGAAATCTACGTGTTTGATTGTAGGGCAAACCCAATAACTATATCTAGACCTCATTCTCTCCATACCAGGTATGGAGTAAAGTATCTCACATTATCGTGTTTATTTACTTCTTCATAGCTAGTTTGTTCGGCCCATGAGCTTGAAACATATATCCCATCTAT
>JZLH01S0630748.1:4474-21157 GCA_001188425.1 Eucidaris tribuloides | reverse complement strand
GAGTAAATGCTTGTTTTTTCACAAGTCTACATGCTGCCAACATTGACAAAGAAAGACATAAAGAGAGTAATTTTTATAAACAACCTCAATGAGAATTGTAAATTGTCATTGAAGTGAAATATAGGCAGGACGATTATTAAGAAATAGTGGAAGTAGTAGTGAAGAAATGCTTCACGTTCTAGACATGCGTTTAAGGAAACACATCTAGCGGGAGGTTAATCTTCTGAAAATGGTGGATAGATATATGAATCGATTTAACGATAAATTTATGAAAGTAGAGCAAGTGATTTAATTGGATGTGCGTGTACACAAGAAGGAGAAAACATAACCGACTATACAATGGCTATTCCAAACACTCCAGTATCAGTGCTGAGAGCAGCAGTTAGTCAATCAGTGGTGATGATGGCCATAATGGTAATTCAGATTGTGCGATTTTCTGAGTGTCTGTTATTTTCACAAGGTGATAGTAAAAAAAAAAAAGTAATCGGAAAGACGTGGTGAGTGGAATCATTACATTATTGCGTTCATTGATAGAATCTTTTACAGGAAAAATAATATGACCGGGAATTTTTTGCTTTCTTACGTTGTGGTTGTTTTCTCTGACAATTTTTTATTGAACGGTGAACAATTGATATGTTTTCCGTAAATTAGATCATGACCAGGATATTTAAATCATTACAAGTTAATTCTACTGTTTAATCACGCTTGATAACAATCCAGATTTTGAAAGACCTTAGAATTTCAGATCTTGCGACTTCTTTCTTGTGTTATCAGCTCCAAATTGTTTCTGAAATATGACCCACAGTTTGGATTTTTTCTGGTGGAGTGTGAGACCTTAAAAGTACACTTTCCACTAAAAACTTCAAGACCATGTATAGAAAAATCCGCTGTATAAGAATTGGATTTTTAAATATGAATTTCCGATGCATGTGAACATCGCTTTGAAAGTTTTATTGAGGATTTGATGCTTTCGAAATTGAAAAAGTGTAATTATCCACATATCCCAAATCTAACTGCCACTTTCATGAGCAGATAATGCAATTAAGTAGGGCAGTATCCACGCCGGAAAGTGGACAAACCAAAAACTCATAAATGGCTTTTCTGCAATAATTTTTACATTTCAGTAGGTTATGATTTTGCCTCATGAATTATAAAAGAAATGGATGACGGGGTTATCAATTCCTGCCCACAAATGTTGGTTCTGAAAGCCATTCTCTAGGAAGAAACACAACCAGTACACAGAATGCTATATGTGGGACTACACATCAATGAAAAATTCTCCGTTTTGATTCAAAAAACAGCAATTACAATTTTCCAGCAGTTTTTTCCTTGAAATAGTGGAAGCCATTCTTAAAGTCAATTGATAACTGTGTTGCTTTACAACAAAGTCTATTAACTTCAAGTATTTTTCAGGAATAATCCTGACACTCATTCTGTTACCGTCATTCCAACCAAACGTCTAACCACTAATTGGAGCTGATAAATTATATTAGTCAAATTAGAAAATGCTATTAGTTCATGAATCAAATTATATGTAAGACTCCATCTTCAAATTTAGCACCTTTAAAAAACACAGAGTTGATCAGTATAATTCACAGAGTTTTGGACAAAATCCTGATCTTGCTGAAAAACCATGTCTCTTTCTAGCCGTCATTCCAGTACCACAGCTCATATAGTTTCTGCACATATTAACGGAAAATTATTTTGACCTGAAAAAAAATGAGAAATTGTCGTAAACTAGTAACATGCATAACTTGGGTAGACACTATTTGACATTGTCAGGGACATGACTTTCTTGTATTTACCACTGTAAGAAAGTCCAAAAAATGAGTTGACTGTCATTCGTTATCATGGAACTGCCAGTAACAAAACGGTATCACTTCCCCTTTTTTACTGTATCAGGTTCCAATCATTAAAAGAAGCAATTGTATGTTAATTATTAGCAATTTATGCTAAAGAAACGAAGAAATGCCCCAGTAAATATGATAACACCTGTTTATATTATTTGCAATTATTTTACAGACAACCTTTGTACCTACAGGATCTACACTGTATAAAACACCATATAATAATACTTAAATAATAATACAACCAATACTACTACTACTTAAATAATAATTACAAATATAATAATAATAATAATAATAATAATAATAATAATATAATAATAATATAATAATAATAATAATACATAATATAAATTAATCGAATGGAATTCTTATATGATGATGATGACATACTATTGCACAATATTCCAGCAGGGAGTATAAATGCTCTTTCTGTGATGGCAAAAGTTCGAAGACATTTCAAGATATCAACGTAAGCAAAATAAAATGCATGCACTGAGAATACTCCCTGTTCAAATTTTCTCTTGGTAATTAATATTTTCCGTGTGAAATTTGTATTATTTTACGGGAATGTGGTGATTCACTCGCTTATCTATTATTCCAAAACTGTTTAATTCTTGGGGCCTGTTGCATAAGGAAATTAAGCCAGACAATTCTCTGGTTAGATATAATGTATCCTGTCAGCATGGATTTTACCATTCATTCACCACAGGAAAAAAACATCTTCAAAAAATTAAATCATAAGATACAATAATATTAAAATAACTCGCGAAAGTTTTCTCTGGATAAAGTTTATGTAATAGATCCCTGTAGTTCTAGGCGGTTCCGGTGCAAAAATATGGGCTCAAATTGTTCAAGTTAATGATAAAGCTGTGAAAGTTTGGCAACCTATATTTGGGCCCTCATACTGATTATTTTCAAGTGGAGCCAACGGGATATGGCATGTTTCTAGCAGGGTGCAGGGAAACTATGACCATAGCAACGAGCCATTATAAGCATATCTTATCAATTTCGAAAGGATAATGCTATTATTTTTAGCCATCCAAACTATCATAAAACACATGCATGCGAAGCCACACACTGTTTAAGTGTCACAGAAAAAAGTAGTGTTGGTTGCCTAGGCAACGTATACCATAAATTAATATCTTAATTGTTTATTTGCAAATGTTATCAAGCTAGCAATTGCCAGCAGAGATGTATTGTGCGTATATTTAATTTGATACATATTGTCATCGATCGGTGTTAATAATTATGACAAGAATAATGTAATTCATTTATTGCTTAAGTGACCTATTTACCATAAGCAGCAAGGCTGTGTACATCAGATCAGAGAGACAATTCCGCATACGGATCCCATAAATTTAAAAACAATTTTCGTTATGAACAAAGATATGCATTATGTTCTGGAAGAAAGTGAATGTATTGATGTTTATATACCATGACAATCAAATTAAGCAATTTGCCTTGGCGCAATACATTTATGAAAACAACACAGCTGTTTTTGGGTGCTTAACATAGATATTCTCACCATAAACATCTTTAACTAGTTCATTAGTTTCAGGCCATTGTAAACAATCTCTCGTGCATGTGCAATAAACAGTGCATTTGAAGTGCAATCATACACATTTGCTTACTCTCATACACCTGCTGCCTACAATTGGCACTCAGCAGGCTGCTGAGGCAGGAAATATTTACACAGAGCGCCTCCATAGTTTTATAGGCACAGTCTATCTCAGCACGAAGAGGAGTCGGCAAATGGCGGATGACGTAGTTAGCAGTGCCCAATAGGTGCCACCTTGCAATGAACTACCTGCAGTGATGAATGTTGCTATAAAGCAGCCTTAGTGTGGAGGAAAAGCCGACATCTTGACGGTCCTTTCGTGGTGAATACAAGCTTTTGCTAAACAGAGAGAGGTGCTGAAGTATTCATAGAAAAGCCTCGAGTCTCTTCAAAATACTTGGTTTTTGGTGCACAGTGCAGCGCATACTGTAGAAGGCTCCAAGGGAGGTCGTCATATGTTAGCTCCACACGTTCCTATAGCTTTTCTTTCTAACCTTGGGGCAATAGCGGAGCATTGGTGTCCACGGCGTGACAACTATGGGGACACTGGGATACCGATGATATTTGTGGGACCCAAGTATGACACTGATCTTATGAGCTGGGGAAGTAAGTGAAAGTTCTTGTGCAACTTCCCGAAAGAGCAGGGCTAGGATGTGACAGGCTTTCTAGACTGACTGTTCAGGTTCACTGTGCGGCACAAACTTATATCAAATCTATGGTCTGATCAAAGATCTGTGAAATCCACCTGTTCTAATCGGTATCAGCAACATGAACCATGATCTTGGAATCTCCTCCTTCCATGATATGCAGGAGTAATGACCTAATGTGTCTTGTGCAGGTAAACTATTACACTGGGCACCATCATTAACAACAGGAGGTTTATCTACTGATTGCACTTAATCACAAATGCATCATTAAGAAGTTTTGAGCAATCCATTTGTTGCGCATTCTATAGCTGAAAAGAAAAATTAAGCTTGCGAGATCTATTGGCACGGACTGGACACCTCAGACATGCCCTAGTTGGCTAGGTCCCATATGGGCTTATTCTCTTGGTCTGTGCCTTTAGGTAACGGCTGTCCGAGGTGGTTCGATTACACAGAAAACTATATACTCGCTGGAAGTCTTCGTGTTTTTTATGATGTGTGGGATAAGCACATCCAGTACGCACAATTGCCGAAAGTATCTTTTCAAGTTGTTCCAGTTTAAAACGTTCACGACAACACATCCGACGATGATCACATCCGCTCTCTTGAGCCTTGAATTCACTATGAGCGACTTGACATGTTGCTTCAAGACCACCCCATAGAAACTCCAAACATTATTCCGAGATGTAACTGCTCGCCGTAGAAATAAAGTTTATTGTGTGAACATGGCATGATTTCATGGCTGAAGAAACTTTGTCTTTTCCATAACTTCTCTTGTGTGAAATGCAACACTACCGTCTTGCAAAAACAAAGGGGATTCACTTTTGAGAAGTTTGGCCCATGTGAATCAGCAGCTTTCTAATTTGAATTGTATGTGGCTTTGTTCGTTTGAGCAGGTTACGCAAACTTTGTTCCTAGTGGTGAGTGGTTGGTATTTATTGGGTTTTGCATGTTGGCGCGGAAGTCGTCTTCGTTTCACATCTATTTCTCATACTCTTCTTGATTGTTATATGTGGTAAGGCACTCAGCTCGTCTCCATGAATTTCAACATTCAGCAAAGGAGTGCATTTAATCCACAACCGAGCTTTTATTTGTCATCCTTTTGTAATCACACCCATTCTTTCTCTCAATTAGGGCCTATCATTTGACAATTTCTTAATGGCTGATGTAATGACGTGAGCACTCTTTTCTTTTAGTTGGATCTTTCCATTCCTTTAGTCTTGATTCAGGGTTGTGTGGTAATTATGTTGTGAGCTCTCAAATACTCAGTTTCTCCCGAAATTATCTTTAAAAAAGCTGAGCCTCACATTCCTGGGTGTATTAAACCAGTTACGATGCCTCACACTCTCTCTGCGCATGCAAAATAGTTACAATGTTTAAGTCAAAATCTGGGTCTGCACAACATCAAATTTGCCAGATGTTTGACCAAGAAAAATAGTCTTTACTAGCCAACTGGCTGTCTCATTGATATGTACATTACGATTGCTCCAGAGTGGTGTGTTAGGGTATGAAAGACGTGAAGCTGCAAATATTTGAAACAACATTTAAAATTGTTCCTTGTAAATTTGGGTTCTGCAGTATTTTCCATGCTTGTTTGCTTATGAAAATATGTTTACTTATAGCAACCGTTGCTAAGCTATGCACAGTTTCTGCATTGGGTCCACCTTGAAAATGTTTAGAATGATGGGAAGTAATCGTTGCCAATTTGCATGCTTTTATCATCATTCTGAACAATTTTGTCGCACAGATCGCCAGTAGACTACTGGAAAACAGGTTACAGGCACCCGGAATGAATTTAATTTACAATTAGTGTCGTAAATTGATACATGACGTTGGTGAAAACAGTCATTGAACAATTTTACTCAGACTGAATTAATATAGTCGTTTTCGGAGCGAATGGACATCATTTTTGAAGTGTTGCATATGTAAAAATTATCCTAACAAGGTAGGCCAATGTCCCGCTAATCTTATGTGCCGGTGTTGATTAAACCCTGATAACAAGCGAATAAACAGTTTTGTGTGTTTTAATCGTAGAAACATATTAACTTTCCCCCAAAAAAAATTATATCACTGCTATCCTACTCAAATCTTGGAATGTATTTGGAGTAAACAATACCTCCGTTCTTATGTTTGCTAATTCGAAATAGACTTGTTACTTATATCATGTATTAGCTATCTTATCAATTTTCCATGCGAAATGTAGCTTCAACCTCTATAAAAATAGGCGAAGAAAAATTCACTAGATGATTTCACTAATTACCATTATCAAAACACGCAATTAAATTTGTTTTAAACAAACACAATTAAAAATAAAATCGATGGTTTAGGACTTAGCCAAGAAAGTTGCACTAAAGAGAAAATATCCCTTCACAGATTTTACAGGGCCCAGAAAGAATGCAACATCTGCGATCGTGTAATATCGTCACCATCCCGCGGGGGGGGGGGGGTCGCTTCCACTACGGCCTGTCTCCCGACCAGTGTCAACAAGCCTCAGAAAATGCCACCCTAAACGAGCCGTAATCACAAACCCGGCTAATCTACATAACAAAATTTGCAACCAAATGGCCGTAACACAATCAGAAAAGCGTAACCCAAGTATGGCGTGGCACTCCCCAGGAATCACTTATTCTGATACCCTCAAGTGGCACCGTAACAGCGGAATCCATAATTTGATACCCTAAGTGTATAAATTCTCTGGAAACAGTGAAATCAAACTCAATTTTGATACCCAACCAAGTGATCCTTCTCATTCTAAAACGTATATGTTACAATGCGCAACCCGAAGAGGTTCACTTAAACAATTCCTAAAATAATTCTCCTAATTATTAAACGGTTACCATTAATTGGGAGTGTTATTACGATCCAACACAAAAACAATACTGTATACTCCTAAATAGTCGTAATCTACATAACCAAATTAAGTAACCATAAAAATGGCGTGTGACATGTTTAGAAAGGCCTATCCCTACAAAAGTGGCAGATTGCCAGCAAAACGTTTCGCTGAAAAGCTACCCTTTTTTCAAGAAGACGTCGGACGACGTCCGAGGGGCTGAAAAATAGGGACACTTTACGACGATTTTCTGACATTTTGGTGAATGATTTTTGAAGAAATCTGTAGCATTCTTTTGGGCCAGGCTGTATTAAGGTATCAACGATTAAAGGGCACTTCACACCGTAACGGATCTGACGAAACTGAACCGGCGACACAAATTGAAAAATTCCGAGATAATATTCAGTTCAACAGCGAAATTTATTCCATGTAGCGCTGAAAGTCGAACGCTAGCTGATAGCCGAAACACAGCACGAATTAAAAACTCTTCATCGATGGTTTCATAGCTATATCCTAAAAACTTAGCAGCGGATCTCAACGGTACTAAATCTACAAATTCAAATCGATTGCATTTGCAAACAATTCCTCCTTGATTTCGACGTACATTTTTTTGCTTCCGATCAAAGAGTTCTGAGGGCCTGTATTCATTAAGCTGTTTCAGGGAAGTTAGCATGACTTATGACGAACGATTCGATTATGATGTTCCAAAGTAAAACGCCAATTTTTTTTTCATTGTCAAGTAAGAAGCGATGATTGATGTTAAATCTAGATTTTTTGCCCCCAAAGGGTTTGCATTGAGAATGCTTAGTTAAAATACTTGTTAAGAGTACAGAATAATTAATCTTTCTCTTGCATAATTCAGTAGAAGTGATTTCGATCAGTATTGAAAGAATCACGGTCATGTTAATACGGGATTTTTTTTTTTTTAAGGGAAGATCTATTACCGGACGAAAAACTATTTTTCTCTATTTTCAAACTGGCAGAGGTTTTTCCCTATATACAGTATTGAAGAAATGTGACGAATGAAGATAAAAAAAGTTAAAATAATATTACCACAAACATCTGCCTAGCCTGAGTATAACAGTTCTCAATCTACAACCCCATGGGGTTACAGTGTAATTTTTCGCCCAAACACACAGATCCAGACACACACAGACAGGACATTACAATACACCACATTCACACATACATGAGAGCAAAATCAACATAAGCCCACATGCTGACATTGGCCATGTCGACGAAAAATTATTATTTAATTCGGCCTACAATCCCCGCAATTGAATTGTGACGTGTCGCATTGCATTTTTCGAGACGTACATGCGCTGCGATGGGTTTGTATGTTTGGATTACTTTGAAAAAACTTATCGATGCTTAATTGTTGTGTACGTACGGAAACGAAACACGTAACGATGGCAAAACGACATTACCAAAACGTGACACTTAAGCATATACCAACCGAATGACAAAATATTGCATACGCAATGCATACACAACGTCAATTCGTCATTAATTGTGAAGAACCCTCTAAAACAATGAAATTATACAATATAAAAACGAACATTAGAATGACTTTAACCTGTTTTTCAATTAGATTTTGCCCGTACTTTGGGTGCGTATGTAAATTACTGGACGCCAGTTCTTTCAAGCGATCAATACTAAAGATATCTATCTCATTGAAAAAAAGCTTACTAAAGCAGTTATATTATCATTATATTCTTAAAATCCTGGGTATCTTGAGCAGTGCTTACAATAAACATTATTACGTTTGGCTTGTAAAGTTCTACAAAGAACAACTCAAAATGATCGTAGTGCGAAAGTACTTATTTCTTTGAATAAACTTTGACAGAATTCTGAGAGCTACTGAAAGCCAACTACAACAATCTGCCCATAATATCGATCTGACTGGTGGGTAAAAATAAACGTCCATATTAAACAGAGAAGGTATCTGGGTGAATCCAATGTCGGATGATAGCAATCTATATGAATAGAGGAATGTAAATGAAAGGTAGATGAATAACTCAATCAAGCAGATAATTAACCGTGCATTAAAGTTTATCAAGATATGTGCATTCTGGCGCAAATCTTTTGAAATCTTCGGGAATGAAATTTATCACTTTAAATGCCCACTGTACTTTTTCGTTAAAAAACATAAAATGTCACTCGATTGTTTGTCGTGGTCTGATTGTCTATAACCAGATACTCGACACCACATCAAATTACTACACTTATTGTACGAGGTTCGTGAGGTAATGTTCTAAAATCATAGAAAAAAAATAATAAATTATGACTTTGAATAATACACCTTCCCGGGGCGCTGAACTTCCCTCTCGAAGCGGCACCTTTAAATCACGTCTTTGCGCGAAACTTCAAATTTCAGTAACAAATTCTGAAACAATAAGCCACACAAAGGGAAGTAGGTAAGTATACATAGATTATTTCACAATGAAATTAAGATAGAGTACAATAGTCTGTCATGTCTCAAATACGTATACATTGTATAACTTTTTGACACTTTGTGTCATTTCACATAACTTTTTCTTAAAACTTGTCTGATTCATTGTGGTACAAGGTAGGTTAACGTGTTTTCCTAAATGAAGTAAAACACCTTATCTCAACGTCTGCCCGATTCATAAGATTTTTGAGGATTATTCATTTTTGATTGTAGCTCTGGCTGCTGAAATTAAACACTGTTATCCATGTAACAGTATTCCCCACCTAAAATGCAGCTCTGTGGAGGCGTTTCATGGGTTGAATGAATTAGACATAGGGTATAGGGTCAAAAAATATGTTGCCCTCAACCAATTTGGTGGGGATGCCCTAACCACCCCCACTACATTATAAATTACACATGAACATAAATAAACCGCTCCAACGCAGTCCCCGAAGCAGACAGCACGTGATGTGTATGTATGTCCATCTGGCAATTATCAAGGTTAAGCGAAGACCATCCTTATATTTTTACTGCAACATATATAATTGATCTTACTGCCAGCCACCATTCAAGGGCATACGGCACTATCTTTAAAAATGAAGAATCTCTTGACCAGTCATCATTTTATCACTCAAATTCTGCTTGCAGGAGAATCTTTTGTGTATTTTGATTTATTATGATGTGTATTTTTGTTATTTATGGTGTACTATTTATCTATAGCAGAGCCCTCATTGATAGCACTTCTTAAAACTAGAGGATGGTTATCTGTCGAACTGTAAATAATATGATCATAGAGGTAAATTCATGAGAGGAGTGCCTTAGGGCGCTTAATCCAGACTATATACACCAGCAACTTTACCATTGCAAGAATTTCAAATTTCACTCTTTCAAAACTATTCCAAACCACTACAGTCTTACTCACTCATACTATGTCCTTGCTTACAAAAACGACACAAAAACAACAAGGCGGCAGGACCATTACCAATTATTAGAGATGAACGATCCCTGGATCTGCCCATTAGAAGGAGGCTTGCCAAGCAGCCAGTATTTCAATTCCCCCTGTGAATAAAAACATCAATTAACGGCACCGTGCCAATCCTGGTCTACGTCGCGTAGCGGTGGTCTTCATCATGAGGTCACAGTGGACCCGAGTAAACAAAGAACCACTACGCCGGGTCAGCTCTACACCTAGCAAGAAAATTCTAACACAAAAACGGTAAAAATTAACCACCAAAAAAATGATCATCTCGACCTGCTGCAACCGGCACATGGAATATACCTCCGCCGACTTCCTATTCATACAACAAGCAGTACTGCCCACGACCTTGCTGTAACCCTCGCTCACTCGGTAATAATGGTCTTATACTGTCTCCAATTACTAACCATCTTGACTGAGGTCACATCACCACTTGATTCCGTGGCTAGTACCGTTATATGTCAAATATCGTACAGTTTATAAGCAAAACTTAAATGACCTATGAACCAAGCGCATAGGTAGATTCATTAAAATGTGTGCAGTTCCAGGTGCTACTATATGCTATGATCTATAATTGCCACAAAGCCGTTCTACAGATCTACAGTCGATTTAAAGAGATCAAGCTTTAACAGAACAGACACCTCAACAAGCAAGACATAAATTTGCCCTTTCGCGGGCGGAAGGCATTAGGAAACGTGATTTTTCCTCGCTCTATCTAAAAAGTAAGACTTTTTGATAGTGCAAGTTGAGGACATGGATTCTTATGGAAATTGGTTTCTTCTGAACTTCGTTTCATATTGAATGGTTTGAATCATGTCATTTTAAACATGACTGGTCTCCATATCCATTAGATTATAAGTAGAATATTTCGAAAAACGTCTTATACATTTTAAAGTTTCAATCATCGATTACGCTGAAAAACAAAGATCATTGTAAAAAAGGTTCAACGATATTGGAATTCAATGACTGTGTGTTGTGTTCTGGCTTTCTAAGGGTGGTTTTGATTTTAATGGTTTGAATTTTATATAAACAGCTATAATATAAGGATTTTGGACAATTTTGTATCACTGGAGATCAGTGAATGGATAAACAATACTCGGGCCAATTTGTTACAAAGATAGCCAAGTCTAGACACAGTCATTTGTGTTGAAGGAAAATAGGACAGTTTTGAATCTGGATCAACTATCTTTGTTTAAAACACGGGATATGTATTTGGGGAAACTACGACTTTTTTTCAGGCGGTCCAATTCTTGAGACCTTATCAAAGACGGCTTAGAGATAAGTTGATTATTGTAGCTCAGTGTAGCAGTCATTGTTAAGCCTGTACTGCTTTTGAAAAAATGGGGCAGATTGATACTTGTATTTGCGGTATGACATAACAACTGAACAAAATACTATCAATACAAGCGCTTAGAGAATATAAACAAATATGTAATAAATATCGTACTTTTTCGAACATTCGAATGGACAAGTGTAGTGGACCTTTGCAAACACTAAAACACTTTGTGTGTGTGGTTGACGAAGGAAAACAAACTAAAGTGTGTATGAGAGGCAAGTGTCAATCACATGGGAGAATTTTCACATTATTAGAACAAGCTTGTGAAAACATATTAAAAAGTGTAACATTAATAACTTGTGGAACTTATCAAACTTATTACATTTTTGGTCCAGAAAGAAAAACAAAACTGAGACAAATTCTAGTGTATATCCCTAATGGGGTATTTCTTGTCGTTCTACTTATTTAGCGGGGGGTGGGGGCCAAATTTACTGGGCCCCCCCCCCAAGATCTCGCCGCGATCGCGGCGGACTCACCAGACGAAAACTTGCACGCGCATTAAGAGCGCGGTGTTCCTTGTAAACTACAAGCACTGTATAGGCTAAAATTTACCAAAAAATTGAATTTTTATATCTTTTGAAGTAAATTAATTATGGCCAAATAAGTGTGTTGAAATTATTTTCACGTATATGTCAGCATTCCAATAGCTAGCCGCATGCTAATTATGGGGGAAAACTATTTCAATATTTTGACCATTGGTCAACAATCTATCTACAAAAAAAAATTTGCCAAATCAAGAATTAATTTCCTATGTATTTTAGTGTTATGTGAATTTTAGTACTGTATTTTTCCTTGTTTTTCGACCTTTTTGTTCATTATTTCTCTTGATTGAACTTTAGTCGGGAACTCACTTGCGATCGATAAACAGCAACTAAAATCTTATCCATTATCGCCATAAAAAGTAAAATGATCATCCACAGTCCTATGAATTTTTGGCTGAAAACACAATCTTGACCAATTTTGAATTATATGTACACAAAAATCGTTTATTTTGAGCAATTTGCTGGAGATTCTGCATGCCATGTACGAAAAAGTTGTCGCGCAGCGTCCGGCGTAACGGCAACGTCCGATTTTTTCGAAAATGGGTCTTAAATTAATGCGGGCGGATACCTTGAAAGTAAGAAAGCCATTGCAATGCGCACGGTCAAAAAATTTTCGGCCCGCCCGAAGCACAACATGGCGTTGATCGCGAAATTATGCTGCGAAGATTTAATACAGAAGGTAGCTACTGTCGCAAACAGAATTTTGCGTAAATAGAATATTATTAGTATTGTACGATGGAGTGCGTAAATGGCCATTCTTTCGGAATATTGGTGTAGGGAACTTTATTTCCCGATTTTACCGGTATATGAAAACAGAAATTCTGGTTTGGTTCTTTTCATGGTGAAAATTTCATTGGAATTCGCCTTTGCAAAACAAATACAAGCTTTTGATTTCTCTATTTTATGTGGACAAAAATAGATTGTTCCTTTTTAATCGGTTGAAATGGAAACGGACAGTTTTCAGAAGATGTCGACTCTAAGGATACCTATTAAATTGTAAAAGTAGACGCTGACGGTCCATTTGTACGACTTTCTTGAAACGCCCATTATCTGGACGCAATCTGTCTGTGCTAGAATGATGTATAGAATCTGGTACTAGAATGATGTACCATAGAATGATCCTACTAGAAATGATGTACTAGAATGATGTACTTGCGCTATGATGTACTCTGAATGATGTTCGAATGTTTTACAAAAGTATGTAAACATTAAACAAACAAGGGCAAACACGATTATGAAATGCAACAATCCTTGGATCGCCTCTTTAGAGATCTGCAAAGCGCCGTTTTCTTCCCGCACTACAAACGGCACTGAGAAGCATCAAGCAGGCGCTCTTGCATTACTGGCTGTATGTTCGCGGGGGTTTAATAGAGGTCAATGGACCGCCGGGTGCAGATGATGTTAATTTCTGATGGTTCTTTGGGTCGTAAGGCTGATTAAGCGAGGTAAGAGTGGTTCTGGGCAGATGGCATCCGGGGAGCATAGATTAGTAACAGCAAGTGGTTTGGAGTTGATGAGCTCGACTTCGGCAAGGAACGTTCAAAATGCTTCATCGTCGAGTTGATTTCCAGCATTCATCAATAACTGCTCACGTACACTTCGCACTATTTTGATCTGGCGTTCCCATGTTCCGCCGATATGTGAGGAATGTGGAGTATTAAGCTCGAAGGGAATCCAGTCCACACCCTTATCGACGATATACTGATGGACTTTTTCCTGGGCCATTTCACGTAGCCCATGACGTAATTCGTTTCTTGCACCAATGAACGCAGTACCTTGGTCACATCAAATTTGTCGTACAGGACCTCGTCTACTCAGAAATCGTCTCAAACAGTTGATGAAAAAGCTACTGGTTACAGGGTTGACTCTGTCTGACGGCAAGTCGGCCATCTTCTAAATTTTGAAGAGGCCCTGTAGTCGCTTGCATGTCATGCACTGCGAAATTACTGTCGATACTGAAGACGATCCACCTATTACCCAATAGCCTGCTTGTCGCAATTGGTTATCTTTACTTTTATAGCAATATGTAAACATTATGTTTAATCCCTAAACATGAGCTGTACAGTGTATACAGTAAGTCTCTAAAATCCTATATAACTTGGATGAAGTTTTCTTTTATAGCAACAACCAATTTTGAAAGTGTGTACAGTCTGTCTCTAAAATATAATACTGAACAAATATGATATAAAGTTTATTTACTCCTATATGACTTGAATGAAGTTTACTTTATAGAAAAGCTATATACAAAAAGCAACTCAATATCAGCTTCACTTAGTCAGTTATTCGCCCACAGAACAGTTACGTGTAGCTGATTAAAATGCCTCGTATCATTTAAGCACTGTGAAAGAATTCTGCAGTGCAAATAACTGTAAAGTAAAATTATCTGAAAACAGATCGAAATCCGTTTCTATTTTAAATTACAAGGAATGCCGCAAAATTTACAACCGATAGAATTTCCAAGTAAAGAGAACTTGTGCTGTTTGAATTGTTGTGATTTATATTTCTGCACATAATAAAAACAACACTTTAAGATCACGCCGCAATATAGACACTAGCTTGGTCTATACACTACGGTAATGAGTCTAAGCATCCAAGAGTTAACACGACACAATGACAAGTACAAATCATAAAAACATCGTTATCGACACATTGAGGCAAGAGTTGAGAAATGCAAATATGAATTTTAGCTAATAGAGTAACAGAAAGATTGTATTCACGGATAATAAGCTGATGATATTAAATACAAATTCAATCAACGTATGCAACATACATGTAAAATGTAACATTTTGCAAATACAACACTATCTATAAGAAAACGGGACATGGCCCTAATAGCGTAAACGTCGTACTATACTGTATACATACACATGACATAATAGTGGACTATTAGATAACGGCGCTTTAAACCGATATACATGGTAAACTTTTGATAACAGCATGTTTGACGGTCGGTAAACAATCGTGTAAAACTTAATATTGACAGGATACTCCTAGTTACTAACATTTACGAGAATAAATGCTCCTAACCTAACTACTGTAAATGTACTCCTTAAAACTTTGCGTTTTGCTCATGTTCGCAATTCATGAAGTGCACTGTGCCAAACTTCCAGCAGCAGAGCCACAGTCGAATTAATCCAGTAATGAGTCAAACAACAAATTACACGCATACAAGTACAATCTTTTAAAACATCGTTTTGACACTTGAGCAAAGTTATAATGCAAATATAATTTTACTTATAAGGTAAACGAATGACTCGTATCATGGATAATAAACTTGATGACATTAAGTACAAATTTATGTGCAACGATGCAACATACATGTAAATGTAACATTTTGTAAATACAACATCTATATAAGAAAACGGGATATGGCCCTAGCAGCGTAAACGTCGTACTACACTGCTTACATATACATGACGTAATTTCAAAACAGCGCTTTAAACCGATATACATGGTAAACTGTTAACAGCATGTTTGACGGGCGATAAACAATCGTGTAAAACTTAACATCGACAGCATACTCATAGCCCGGGGGGGGTCGCTCTCCACACGGCCTGCTACGCACCCGCGTCCAGAAAAAGCGTCGTAAAGGGTCTCTTTTTCAGCATTCGGACGTCGTCGACGTCTTTTGGAAAAAGGGTTGCTTTTTCAGCACATTTCGCCGTCAATCGCCGCTTAGGGTAGCCTTTTCTCACATGTAACACCATTTAGGGTTGCTAATTTGGTTATGTAGATTACGCCATTTAGGGGTGCAAATTTGAGTAGATTTATATCTACGCCATTTTAGAGGTTTATTTTTCCATACACGACGCGTCGAAGCGCAACAGGGCGCAAGCACGCAATCGATAAGATCCGATAGTAAACCGATTGTGAACCGGATCGATCAGAATCAGCTGATTCTGAATGAAGCCCGTAGACGCAATAACAATAACTTACCTAATTACTTGTTACGGAGCCGAATTTGTTACGTCTTCATTTTAGACGTGCTGTCAAAACTCTACACAGTAGTGGAATTTATTTGAACTTTCTGAGATAAAGGACTTTGCTTTACACTCGAGTAAAGAAGGAAGAATTGGACGTCGAATGCAACACTCGATATTATGTATGTATGTCCACGGTCCCACATATTGGTATTCGCGTAAGTGACTGTGTGCGATGGCAACTGGATGAAGGCTTGGATTAGAATATTTGAGAGATTCAGACAAGCATCTGAACCGTATAAATCTCAAAGTGAAGCGCAAGTGAATGCTCTGGTTTATTCAATGGGTGATCAAACCGATTCTGATATTCTTGCTGCATTCAAATTAAGTGATGAACAGCAGAAACAGTGCTAGTGCCAGTTTGACTTTGATAAACATTTGGTGAAAAAGCACAATGTGATCTCTGAATATGTTCAATCAGAGAAAACAGAAGGAAGTGGAATCTGTTGATAGTTTCATTACACATATACTTTAAGCGAACACTGTCGGACTGTCGGACACACCTGCGGTTGAACATGTTGAACAAGAAAGCAGGT
>JZLH01S0630741.1:7320-20130 GCA_001188425.1 Eucidaris tribuloides | reverse complement strand
GCTGCGAATTAACTCATGTGCCAATTTTCATCTGTAATATTTTACTGGTGACAGCATAACTGTCTAAACTTTTGTGTTCCAGGGTGTTTATTTGTCCATTCAAACACTGTCAGATATGCCAGATAGCAAAGTTTGACAATTTTTTAAATGGGGCTTCCACAGTGGTTTATAGTGTTTTTAAACATGTTGATAAATTTGGCTTATTTATGAAAAATTCAGTTTGAAGCCTCCTTCAAGCCTGCCAGATAAAACAAAATTGAATCAAACACCATTTTTTGGTGATTTTCATTAATAAATATGCATAATTAATGAATTTCAAAATTCTGTGTAGAACTTTGGAAAATATGACTCTGGCCACCTCTGTTGTGGAGGCATAAAAACAAACACCAAGTACACTCTGTGTGTAGCATTACTTACTTAGCATAGCAGCTTGTGGAGTTCTTAGCATGGGTTGCTGACCAAGCTGGGGTGGGGTTCTGGGGGGAGTCCTGCCTGGTGTCCCTCTTCCTCTACCCCGTCCCTGTCCAGGTCGCTGCCTGAGAGCTGGCAAAATACAGTAGAAAATATACTCAGCACATTATACAAATGTTATCTTTTCTGCACTACTACCACCACAAAACACACGCACACACAACACTTTACCACTCTCTGGAGATACAATGGAGACACTGGGAAATGGCAAAAACAAATTGAATTTGTTACAGTATAGATTATGACACTAAGAAGTAAGAATTCTAGTATCACAAAAGTAAATAGTTAGAAATAACAACCATCTCTGATTTTGAGATACTGCCAACCCCCTCCCCTTAAAGGCAAGGTTCACCCTGATGTCAAGTTGATTTTTATAAAAGCAGAAAAATGACAAAAACATATAAATTAAAGTTGGCGAAAATCCACCAAAGAATAACAGAGTTATGAAATTTCAAAGTTTTCAATTGGTGACATCACATGCGAGCAGCTCCCCATATGTCATGTCATATAAATTTCATAAAGTGCTATTTTCTCAGAAATTTGAAATGATTTTACCTGTCCTTTCAATATACTATCAGAAACAATATTTCATATAAGCTTCCTCTGAAAAAACCCCCCCATTCAATTATCATGAACCATTAAAAAAATGACAATCTATGAAATTTTTATTACATTACATATGGGGAGCTGCTCGGCGCTCGCATGTGACATCACAAAAATAAAACTTTGAAACTTCATAACTCTGTTATTCTTTGATGGATTTTCGTCAAATTTTCATTATTTGTTTCTCTCATTTTTCTGCTTTTATTAAAACCAACTTGACATCAGGGTGAACCTTGCCTTTAATGGCTGTGCCCTTTATTTGAAGAAATTCAGATGTCCTTCCTGTACAGATGATACATAACAAGTTTGAACTTGGTATCATCCCACCCATCACACATTGACCTATCTACAGGATGATCCTAAAAAGGTGACCAAAGTTCAAAGGTCAGCATTGAAAAATGCAAAATTTGATACCATTTACATTAGTTGAGGGAAGAAGGTAACTCTCTGACTGTCATTTGATACATTGCGTACATCATCACTACCACTGATCCCGGAATTAGATGCTCCAAAAGGTGATCGATACGAAATCCATTTTTGGCAAGTTTTAGCAACAACACCATTCATTCATTCAGAAGAATGTGTGGTAATACTTGCCCAACATTGCAGCTGGACAATTACCCTATTAGATGAAAATGTAACAACCAATGCCATTAATCTCTCTATTTCATTCAGTCCAAAGAATGTGGGAAGGGATGTGCTCATGAAAGAGCAGCATGACACCAGTTATGTTACATGACATTCACTTGAAAAAAAATAAGGAAAGGGGATAGCATTTCACAGAAATGAGATTTACTGCGAAAAAAATTGATCACACCAAAAACTTGGAAAAAGTAGGTTTTGTTCCCTTCATCTTCAGAGGAGCCTTACTCTGTGGCATGTGACAATGTTGATGCAAACAGGGTGTCAAATTAAAGCTGAAGACGGTTGCAATATGCTAAGGTTAATGACAGTAACTCTGACCCTACCCCAATTAAATGTGGTGTCCCGCAAGGGTCTGTTGGTGGACCTCTGTTGTTTCCTTTATATCTCTCACCGATTAAGGACATCTTTTATCAGCACAATATTCATTATCACTGTTACACAGATGATATTCAAATGTATGTATCTTTTCCACCAACCATAACTAAACTTTCCAAAGCTACTAAACAGCTAGAGTCTTGTATTGATGATGTCAAAGTATGGATGGATTGCAATGGTCTCAAACTGAATGACAGTAAAACAGAAATTTTAATGATAGGTTCTTCAAAAATGTTGGCTAAAGTCAAGCCTGATAACTTGTGAAATTAGAATTGGTAACAGTAGTGTTAAGCCCTCAAATTCTGTACGTAATCTTGGTTTAATATTTGATGCTAATTTGTCTCTAAGGAACCATATAATACACTTGTGTCAATCTGTCAGATTCCAGTTACGCAATTTCGGTTCAATTCGAAAGTACTTCACTAAGTTTGCTGCCGAACATTTGACTCATGCCCTCATTTCCTCCCGTCTTGATTTTTGCAACTCACTTTTTTGTAACCTCCCACAAAAGGGCATTTCAAGAATACGTCATCAAAATTGTGCTGCCAGATTACTCACTTAAACCAAGAAATCCACCCACATTACACCAGTCCTTCGTTTTCTTCACTGGCTCCCTGTCAATAAGCATATAAACTTAAGATTCTCCTCCTTGTATACCGTACACTACACACATCTGCCCCTACTTACCTCCAAGATACCCTAAATATTTATACCCCTCCGCGAAATCTCCGTTCTACAAACTCACAAATCCTTCAGGTACCTCGAATTAAACATAATTGGGGGGAGCGTTCTTTCTTGTATATAGGCCCTACACTCTCGAACAATCTTTTTTTGTCAGTACGCCAAGCAAAATCCAAAGGTGTATTTAAATCACATCTGAAAACTTACCTCTTCAATCTAATGTAATACCATTTTATTCACAGTATAATACATTTCTGCCCTGAAATCTGAATTACATATATATTTATGTTTTCATTGCCTTTCTTTGTATACTGTATGTTACTATAGTTTTTTTGTTATTGTTTATTGTAACACATGTAAAAGCGCCATGAGCATCTTCTTTTGGTGGAATGTGCGCTATATAAGAATTCACCATTATTATTATTCTTATTCTTATTCAAGTGTGCAAAATAATACTTGAAAGAACTGTGTATTCAGTTGACTTATAAACTTTGGTTACCTTTTTTAAGAAACACCCTGTATAAATGATACCCTTGCCAAGTGATTTAACATATATTTTACTACAACATGTATATACCTGGAGTAGGTGGTTGTCTCACTAATGGACTGGGGGCTGGTGTAAGAGGGGGCATGACAGCACTGGGATCAAACTTCTCCAGGATTTCCTTCGCTTTCTTGTAGCTCTCGTTTTCTTTCACATCTTCAAGCTGGAGAGAACAAGAAAATCAACATCTGATGAAATTTTATGTCGCAGAGTGTCACAATACCAAATCTGTATCTTATCAGTCAATAAGAGTAAATAGTACTTAAACACCCATGTTCAGGGCAGAAGGGAATAGGCTCTTTCTCCAATCAAAAGAGGAACAGAGTCACAATTTTCACTGGCTTAGTTATCTGAGAGAATACAGTCAAACCTGTTTGGCGGCCACCTGTCTATAGTGGCCACAAAAATGATTCCCCTCAAGGCAAATCATGTGTTGAAGATTGTGTCAGGGATGTGCAAGTCCATTACTTCCCTTCATTATCAATACCAAACGGTAGTTTAGTACTTACAAATGGTGTGTTGAAAGTTTGAGATCCATACGTCATGAATTTGTAGTTTAGTACTTACAAATGGTGTGTTGAAAGTTTGAGATCCATACGTCATGAATTTGTTGTTTTATGAGAAAAACTAATAACGACATGTTACCAGAATGTTGTTCTTTTGCTCAAACTGTGAATCGCGGTTATGTGTATCGTCGCAAGACCAGCGGAGTGCACTGATTGGTTGAACGGCTAACCTCCGCGCGACCCTTGGCTAACGGCTGATCAGACAATTTTGGAACGGCACGTGCACGTTTGACGTCACAGCGGAAAGCAACAGATTTTGATTGCTTTGTAGTAATTTGAAAAAGGATGAAGTTTAAACCGGTCCAGATTTCAAAACACCCCAAAAATCAATATTTTACCCCCAAGTCTCCTAATGCAGAAGGTGTCTTATTTATATTAATCTTCACATTTGGATATGGATTTCAGCTGATTTCAGGTCATTTAAGGTGTTTTTTGAGCCGTGCAATGAATGACACACATCTTTAAAGAACCTGTCCTATAGCAGCCAATTTGTCCAATAAGGCCACATTTTCTGTTTCCGACGTTGGGTGGCCACTATAGAACATGGGTTTCACTGTAATCTGTAATTCATTGTACTCATTGCAACTGTGAATGTTTTACTGGGGTGACAACGACTTGTGTAATAAATTATATCTTAAATGGTCATGAACACCAAGCCAAAACATGGCTGCTGTCAACATAACTAAAAATAAAGAAAACCTTGTGTAGTCTTACAGACAACGCAGTGACAAGAATGTGCAAAATGGTGGCTTCCTAGCTCAAATTGACTTAACAAGGTGGTTGAGGAACCACGAGTTCGCCTGATTTCAGCGATCAATAAAAACATGCAGATATGACGGCTTTTGACGCGCCTAGATGACCTTTGACCTCTCTCCATCTCGATCAACAGAACATGAGAGTATTTTCCCACTGATTGTTTTTGTTCCAAGTTTGAACAAATTGATGCAGAAATACATTTGAACTTTTGACCCCTAGATGACCTTTGACCTCATCATCCTCATCAACACACATGTGGTATCACCCAAGGATCATTTGAACCAAGTGTGAACACAATTGATGCAGAAATAAAGAAATGAGAGCAAGTTGAACAAAAACTTTAACATTTTCATAACAGACCAACAGACCAACAGACTATTACCAACAGACTAGCAGACCAACAGACTAACAGGAAAAGTGATTACTAGGTCTCTGCCGAACTTCTTTCAGGCGAGACAAAAACCTCATTTTCCTCCCAAAAATGACATACAAATTTTAACAAGTTTTTTTTTCACCCCAGGTATGATTTGCATTATTTCAGGACTAGTTCTGATTGTGTTCGAAAAGAAACAGAAATGCTTTGCTGGGTAACAGTGGGTTCTTAAAGTATTTCTACTATTCTTTGGAATAGCCACAGTAGGTTTACTCACAATATTTTTCTTCTTTGTCCTCAACTCCTCCAAGGCAAGATCTGTGAGATACAACAGAAGAGCAGGAACAAATTCAAGAAATATTACAGTATCTGAAGTAATAACTTCAGGAATTCAAAGCAGTTTTAATTATTCAAATTTATGCCAATTACATAGCTATTTTTTCTACTCTCTCTAATACATTTAACTCTTCACTGGTTATGTTCGCAAATTGGCACAGATAAATAAATATGACATGCACATCGGAAACAATGGGTAGGGATTAAGTAATCCCTCCCCTAGAATCTTCTTCCTCAAACTTTCTTGCAGGTCCAGATGGGTATTGTAATTAGGAGGGATTACTTAATCCCTACAAATATTTTTCATAGTATTTATTAATCTGTACAAATTTCCAACTGTAACCAGTAAAGACATTTAAAGTCACATTTTGGCAATCTAAATCATCTTGAAATAATCGCAACAGTACTCCACATATTTCTGAAGCATAACAAAAATCACAGATCTTATTTATATCCTTTTCATTTTAAAGTATTTTGAATTCCATGATGTGAAATTGTATGATACAAGACAATGCCAAGGGTAAAATAATAAATTTTGAGCCACCATGTACATGGAAAGAACCGAACTCCAGAACAGTAAGTACATTTTGTTTTGTTTTACAAATGTGGTAAGTAGGGTACAAACTTCGTATTGCAACAGTACAGTTTAAAATAATAACGGGGACAGATTCTACTCCCCACCAAAATTGTAAGTCAAATAAAATTTCATGTACTTTTTTGTATGAAAAATATTTTGTATTTTATGAACTTACCATTATGGGCAATCCTTTTCACAAAATACCAATGTAGTGCTTTTCTAATCAGCCAGATCCTGTAGAAATGTACATGTAAAGAGAATAATACAATTTACAGAATGATGTTTGATAACTAAAATGGTGGCATGCTTTTTTGATACATCATAAAAGCATGAGTATAACTACATGATGACATTATATAATGGGTTTTCAGCACACTATTAGAAATATATCAGGAAGACCCCCCCCAACGAAAAACCCCATTGTTTTTGTGCCAGAAATTTCACTCCATCTTTTTCACAAAATACCTTGCATATTACACTCTATAAGTTGTGTAAATTCATTGTGAACCGAATTCTGAAAAAAAAATATCAAGATTTTCACCATTGTCTTAATGCCAATTGCTCATTTTACAAAATTATGACAAGTTTATCTGTAAATACTGCAGTTCATTCTTGTCTTGCATATAACATGTACCTTCTTGAACAAAACAAAAATATCCATCTGTAAAGGAAAACGTGCCAGAGAAATATCAGCTCTATGGGCATTGTGTGTATTGTGCGGTGTGTATTTGCGACTTTGGCATGTTAAAGATTGTGTTATTGATTTGCACGTCAAAAAACATCTATATGAATCAAATCAGCTGAAATCATATCCAATGTGAAGATTAATATAAATAAACACCTCTCATAGAGACTTGGGGTAAAATATTGAGTTTTGGTGAAAATCTGGAGAACAAAATTTTAAAAAATAACCGCGAAACGTGCAAAGTGCACGTGCCGTTCCAGAAATGGTCCGTCGAGACCGTTAGCCAAAGGTCGCGCGGGATAGCACCGTTAAACTTGCAATCACAAGGGCTGCGCTCGTCTTGCTACGGTGCACAGTAACTGCGATTCGCGCTTTTGAGCAAATATTGAAAACTCACAGAAAGAACAACATTCTGGTAACATGTCGTTATTAGTTTTTCTCAATAAAACAACAAATTCAATGACGTATGATCTCAGACTTTCAACACACCATTTGTAAGTACTAAACTAAAAACCGGTTTGGTATTGATAATGAATGGGAAGTAATGGACTTGCACATCCCTAACACAACTTTTAAACTAGCATAGCTTGGTTGAGGCATGAAGACAACCGTTCAAAACTGAAACTTTTTAAACTATATGAACATACATGTACATAATTTGTTTTTGAAGCACTTACAGAAATGGAAAAAGTAACAACGGCAAGATCTGCACAAATCTGTCTTGCCATGTTACAGCCTCATACAAGAAATAGAAGAACAGCGCCATCACGAGGTATCCCAGAACAGAATAGAGCAACAGGCTGCCCATGTAGTGCTTTTCCAGCTCCACATTGCGACGTTTCAGAGTCACCAGTCGTTGGATGTCCTTTTCGATACCTTCAAGGATTTCAGTTGTTGTCTGCCGCTTCTGTTGGGAAGTAGGGGAACAAAACATATGTACTACTGATCAGTGAAAATTAAAATGGTACAGGTAGAGCCGGAGGGTTGAATTGCAAGTGAAAATTAAGGGTGGGAGTCGAGCAGGGTTGAACGCCTGGAAACCCGTCTGGTTGGGGATGTAATTGCTGGGCCTGGACTGGTAGGTGGTTAGAAAGTAAAATCGCAAATCCAGTAGTACAATCCCGGTAAGAAATCAATAAGATGAAATAATAATTAAAAACCCATGCTGGTCATTTATATATGATTTTGGTACAAAATTGTGCAAGAAACCATCTGGGAAGTGAGTCAATTTTTGTATTGTTTTTTTCTCCAAAATATATCAAGCCCTCATTTCCAAAATGATCATGATTTTACAGTCAAAATTTGGGTGTGCCAGAGGCTTTAAATTTTAATGGGTTCTGGGCAGGGCAGTGACCTGGTAAAAGTTTTGACCAAATTTCCCAGACCACATACTCCAGATCTAAGCCAAGCTTTTGCTGGCTCGGGCCCAAACCTTGGTGAAATGTGTATGCTATAATATATTGCTTTCCTTGAATAATGTCACAATTGTTGGTTGACCAGTGGCATCTAATTTGGGGGATTCTCAACAGTATCAACAAACTTGTGAGAAGCCCCTGAGCTAGACGTCACTGGTCTAACAATCTCAGGATATCAATGTAGGCACTTTTCATGTACTGTAGTTAGCAGATTGATTCTTGTTTGAATCACATTTTTTTTTTTGGGGGGGGGGGGTGGAAAAAACACAAATATGGAGATTAATCAGATTATCAATGAAGCTGGTAATGCAAACAGTTTTTCTACCTTATTTTGTGGAAAGGTCTAATGACCTCAATTAATATTGCATGTTTGGGGTGGCATACATTCGCGACACATGATTTGTGTGCGATCTTATTCTTTCCCGCCCAATTTGGTTTGTCGCTTTATGACCTCGGGGGCTGCCTGACAATGTCAATATGAGAAGTTCCCGAGCATCAAATTTAAAGAGACAGATACCATCGCAGAATCAGTTTCATAGTATGAATGATTAATTTCGGATAGTACACACAAAATTGTCTGTTTTGACTTTTGCAAACAATTCACAAGGAAATGAGTTTTTAATTTTAGCATTGCCTGGATTTAATTTTAGCAATAGCAGCTAGCAGTTCACATTTGTCACTCGGGCGTTTGATGGAGTCACGTATCTGCGTATATCGATCACGCATGAATGAATTCGCTCAGTGAAATTGTGAAAGCATACTGTGTGGTATAAACTGATAAAGTTAGACTTGTAAATTTAGTCTCACTTGTCAAGACTTATAGTACACTACAAGACACCGTCTTATATGGGTGGGACTGATACGAGCTACAACATGAACAACTCCATCAAGTAACGTTATTTTCTGCATTTACTTAGATCTTAGCATATTTAGAATATTTTTTACACTTACACGCAGCTTTGCCAGCAATGATCCCATGGGAATTGTCCTTATTTGTCAAAGTTAGCCCAGGCAAATTAACACACAAGACCACAAAATGCAACACTCCCATTTGATGAATTTGGTAGTAGTGTCACACGGCCGAAATTAGCGACTATTTTGCCGTCTGCTGTGCAGTGCGGTCATAAGTTTAGTTATCATTGGTCGCTGACTTCACCCTACCCTTGATGCGTAATTAAAATGGCAGCTTCCAGCGGCAGCGGCGGCAATCGAGCCAGTGGGAAAAATGTAGTTAATCTTCGTGAATTAATGAAAAAAACAGCGAGCAGTTACCAAGTCAAGTGCAAAGAGAATAGAGTCACCACTGGCTAAATATCCTTTGAATATTATGAATGTATGTAATGTGTATCAAACGCTCAGTTTTTATCATGGTTCTTTAGTTGTGGTTGTGCATTTTTCTGACGGTAACCCGGGCCAGTGCACCCGGCGGCGCATTGCGCCAGTGATGCAGTGATCGGTGGTGCAGCCTGCAGGTTATTGCCAGTAGACGAAGGCTTCGACCTCTGTATGGCGTCCGTGGTCGTTTTTTCAGTACTTTCAGACGATCTGACAAGGTATTTTACATGTATCTACGGTGATACGCTGCCTACAGAGTCCGAATGCTGTGCCGTTTTGTACACACTGGTCTTTCTAGCTCAGACTCCACGGAATCGGTCGGCCCGAACAGACGAAGAAAATATCCGATTTTACACCATACCTGACACTAACGAGAGTGAAAAATCACTCCTACTACCCACCTCGGTCATGCCAATCCGGATTCCATCCTTATTTCGTCGTAAAAATTGGTGAAAACCGCGAAAAAATCTTCAAGAAAGTGTTCCTTCAGTCTCGTACGCGATTTTTCGCTGATCGCCAAAGCCAAAGCTAATACGTAGCTATAGTACGTAGCTTTGGCATCAGCGAAAAATCGCGTACGGGACTGAAGGAACACTTTCTTGAAGATTTTTTGCGTTTCACCATTTTTACGACGAAATAAGGATGGAATCCGGATTGGCATGACCGAGGTGGGTAGTAGGATGATTTTTCACTCTCGTTAGTGTCAGGTATGGTGTAAAATCGGATATTTTCCGTCTGTTCGGGACTCCACCGATTCCTTGGAGTCTGAGCTAGAAAGACCAGTGTGTACAAAACGGCACAGCATTCGGACTCTGTAGGCAGCGTATCACCGTAGATACATGTAAAATACCTGTCAAGATCGTCTGAAAAGTACTGAAAAACGACCACGGACCGCCATACAGAGGTCGGAAGGCCTTCGTCCTAATTGCCAGGTGCTGTATAACCCAGGAAGCTCCGGCCCTGCGGGCCGGAGCCCAGGTGCAGAGCGTGTAAAACTACTTTATGTACGCAGACATAAAATGGGGTAGAATTGGGGTAGCCATAGCACCCCAAATTAAAGAAAAATAAAGAAATTATGCACTTACCTCGATTACACTCGTAGCCGGCTTACATACAGAATCACACAGATAGATAGTCGTTGGTGGGACTAGGAAGATTTCCAAAAAATAATTGGTGGGTAAATTCAATTTTATTTGATAAAAAAATGTAAATCAAATTATGCATAACCGCCCACAGGTATCGTGCAACGCTGGGTAGATGGTATTTGTATCCTCCTTGAATATTTTTAAAGGCCCGAACAAATAATTTTCCGCCGTCAGATTCTTCGCAGACTTCTCTGCTAAACTGCGTAGGAAATTTGCTCCCTCTTTTGGCCGTTGAGCACAAGCGATCATTCCCAACATTCACAAATTGCTCGGAAGGGGTCCGAAACGATAAATTAAACTTATGCAACAGTCGTTTATTGATTTCGAATTAACAGTAAAGTAATGGAAAATAGGTCGTTGTATTAAATTGCGAATAAGTAAATTTTTTGAGGGATACGGTACACTCACATGTCTAACGGACGCGCGGTCTAATTCATAAACTTCTATAGGGGGCGCCATCCAAAATTGGCCCGCAAATTGGTTGGTGGATCTGATTATACAGTTATTTCACATCGGCAGAAAACAGCTGGTGCACAACTAACTGGGTAAGAAAAAGGTCGCAATGTACTTCCGGAGATGAAAATTTTAGCGATGAGAGCCGTGATGTAAACATCAGTAAGTTATTATCGGAAATTACCAATTTTTGAACATTTACCGATTTATCTTCACCGAAAATGTAACAACACCGCACAAGCGACGATAGCTTCATTGCATACACGTAAAATATTAGTATGGAAAAAGATATCGTACTATACTCGTAACTTGTCTCTGTTGCTCACATGAATTAACGTGTGAGTCCGCCATGGGGCTAACGCGTAGCAATTAGCCACCTGCTTGCAGGGGTGCCTCGATTATATGGATGAAGGTCTATTTTGGAGAAACAATTTGACATCGATGCGCAAGCTGGACGCTCAAAAAGCGCCGAAACTAATGTCGAGTTCGTTCTCCGCTTTCAAAATTGAAAACAAAATGGCTGATCGATACCGATAACGCACGCGCACTAGTGCTTCTGTAATGATCAGCCATTTTGTTTTCAATTTTGAAAGCAGGAGAACAGCGAACTCGACATTAGTTTCGGCTTTTTGAGCGTCCCGTCAGCGTCCGGTAGTGTGCACACGTGTGCGGTTTATTGATTCCATTCAGTAGAGATATGTTGATGGAATAAACCGCACATGCTGAAGCCAGCACTTAAGCTCCTAAAAATAAAATGCATGATCACTGACAAATGTCCTTGATCTACAACTATGTATTCATGCATGTTATGCAATGTCTTCACTTCGTACAACAACAACAATTGCCAAAATATTTGAGCATGCAAGCAAATGCCACACCATATTGAAATACATGCCAAGGTCATGGGACTTTGTCACAACTCTGTCTTGTACTAGAATTTTATAAAGTGTAAAAATTATGGTTAGATTTGCATGTTATTAAGATTTATGTCCATATTTAATTATCGATATCACTGTTTCTTTTCCACCCAAATAACAAAACTGATTCAAACTGATTTCTGCATGCTGGTGCACATGCACAATAACCTGAAATTGACATTCTTGTTGTCAGAGTTTCCTTCTTTATCTTCACCATCAGGAAGTGCATCATTATTGGATGAAGCCCTCCCCAATCAATTTCCATTTACTTCTGTTTGCTGTAATTCTATTTCGTCCATGTGGGTGTGTGTTAAAGTTGTTACACATATTTCATCTCTCCATCTTACCTCTTCTCTTGCCTGTTCTTGGTTGCCATTCTGTGAGTTGCTTAGTCCATTTGTTGTCTTGTATTCTTAACCCTAAAAAGGCTGGGGGGGGGCGAATCGCCCCCCCTAGACGTTTCGCGCAATATGTCTGCAACGCGAGAAGCAATTGCCGCGGCGTTTCATGACTTTTTTCTCTCGAGTCTCGCGCATCTTTTAAGACCAAATTTGCGACGTCCGGGTACGCGGTTTCGAAGTTACGTAACATTTTGTAATTGCATGTCACCCAAAAAATCGCTCAAAAACGTGATTTTGTGTACAATTTCAATACAAATTGTGTTTTCAGCCAAAATTTGTAAATGTATGATTATTTTTAAGCCTTTTCTGGTTGTAAATTAAGTAAATTTTTGCTGCTGTCTTAAATGACTCGCGGCTAAAACGTGTCCGCCCCGACACAATTAATTTGACACAACAACAAATAGAAACACAAAGGTCAAAAAACAAAAGAAACTCACATTAAGAAATTCACAAAACAATGAAATCACATAAAGTGAGAATTCATTTCTGATTCTTCGCGATTTTTTTCAAGTACTTTTGCTGAGAAACACAG
>JZLH01S0630738.1:27454-38027 GCA_001188425.1 Eucidaris tribuloides | reverse complement strand
CAAAAAAAAGATAGAAAGAAAATATTCTGAGGAACTTTGAGAGTGATCAATGGTTTGGCTGAAAAACAGTCCATATGTAATGCATTGGATAGATAGATAGATAGATAGATAGATAGATAGATAGATAGATAGATAGATAGATAGATAGATAGATAGGTAGATAGATTGATAGAAGGATAAATAGAGACAGAAAGATATAGATAGATTGATAGATAAATAGAAATATAGAGGTAGAGATAGAAAGATAGAAGGATAGATACAGATGGAAAGATATAGATAGATTGATAGATAAATAGAAAGATAGATAGAGGTAGAGATAGAAAGATAGAAGGATAGATAGAGACAGAAAGATATAGATAGATTGATAGATAGATAGAAAGATATAGGTAGAGATAGAAAGATAGAAGGATAGATAGAGACAGAAAGATATAGATAGATTGATAGATAAATAGAAAGACAGATAGAGGTAGAGATAGAAAAATAGAAGGGTAGATAGAGACAGAAAGATATAGATAAATAGAAAGATAGATAGAGGTAGAGATAGAAAGATAGGATAGATAGAGACAGAAAGATATAGATAGATTGATAGATAAATAGAAAGATAGATAGAGGTAGAGATAGAAAGATAGAAGGATAGATAGAGACAGAAAGATATAGATAGATTGATAGATAAATAGAAAGATAGATAGAGGTAGATATAGAAAGATGGATAAATAGAAGGATAGATACAGACAGAAAGATATAGAAAGATAAGATTGATAGATAAATGGAACGATAGGTAGATAGATAGATAGATAGATAGATAGATAGATAGATAGATAGATAGATAGGTAGGTGGTTAGATAGATAGATAGATAGATAGATAGATAGATAGGTAGGTTTTCTACACTAAATCCAAGCCAAATTAAATGAAATTCTCATTTCTTTTTCTGATTAAAAAACAAAGTCCTTGTAATAGATGTGAATCAGCATTCTCCAGGATTCTAGTGTATGGAGAATTTGTAAAACAAATTTGTAAAACATGGATATATGTGAAGTGCTTGGTATATTGAATTTGATTAGTGATTATTCAAGATTTAAAAAGAAAATGTAGATGGGCTTTTCCATTGTATGGGGACATTAGAATTTTATTTCATAAATAGAAATTAAGACAATTTAGTACCACAAAATACGACAAATTGTTTGCTATCTCCTAAATTATGTCATAATTTCGGATGCCTACAAAATTACTGTTTTAAATTGATTTAAGACAAAGGCTGACATTGTGTAACTTCAATTTAAAAAAAAAAAACCTGTCAAACTTTAATATCTGAGCTACATAATAGTGCTTAAATGGATAAATAAACACCTTGGCATACAAAGTTTGAAAGTTATGCTGTCAGTGGCATGGTATGCATGGTTGAACATTCCACACTGATTTACAGACTACTTGTTCCAAGTACAAATCAGTTTGACCTGTAGCACAGTAGTCTATGGGAGGAAATAGACAAGGTCAGGAGAAGGTCACACAGGATACTCTAGATAGATTTTCTCTTTTTCAAAGCACTAAATATTCAATTTGAAGTACAATTTTTTCAGGGGTTTCATTTTTCGACCTTATCAAAGACACTTAGTGCATGGAGGATTATGCAGCTCAGATATTTTAAACTTTAGTCATTGTTAAATTGTGTCTTTAATATACACTTTCAAAATTTCCCTTTTAATGTTTGTTACAAGGATAAAAAAGCCTTGTGACATCAGATAATTTTCTGGCCTATTATGAACATTCACATAAATATGTGAGCAGTGTATTATTTATTTTAGTTTCTTAGATTTTTGATTGATATATCTGGGACAAAAGGCTAAAAGCTAAAGGTCATTTTCAGTGAAGTGACCAAACAATTTGAGAGTACTTAAGGGCTCAATCTTCCACTTGGAGTTATGATGGATGATGACTACCATATAGGTATTAATTGTGAGACTGGCATGATGATATACAGTGTTGATTTGAAATTTTATTATTTGCGTCATAATTATGTGTTAAAATAATGTGCGTGAGTGACATGACAAATTTTGGACGTGGGTGTCTGACCATTATCGGTTATAGTTGGATTCGTACCTAAGTAGTTCTCCAAGAGTACCATGAGTCCTAGAACATGTGGGTAAATAGATTACCTATCTAACATATGTAGTCATAAATAATCATTCCCTCTCTGTGGCAAATGGTCCCCCCCTTACATGCCGTGAGTGACACGACAAAATGCAAAAATACCCACAGTAACATTAATTACCCTTGTACTAAATTCACTGTGTTACGACATATAATAAATTATTTTATGTAATTTTCATGGAAAACTATCACCTAAGATATCTAATTTCAAAAAATATTGAAGCCTATTGATTTCTTGCAAGTTTTAATTTCCACCCTCATGTCCACTTTTGTTTGAAAATGGCCATAAACATGTTTTTACATTTACTGCAGAATTTTATGTTTTATAAGAATATAATACCCAGTGCACTGAATACAGATCCTGAATTGCTTATTTGTCTGAATTTTCATCTTCTGATGTTTTTAGGTATATCAGGAGACAAGATTGAGATCGACCCAGTGACCCAGCCGAGGAACACACCCGCCAAATTTTGGAGCAAGCAGAAAGCAGTATCAATAGAGTCGGACCGACTAGCAGCATGCAGTATTACAGATGACAAGCCCTCAGGTAAGATATACTGTGGTTTTCAAAGTATCAGAACAGATTTTGCCATGTGCATTTCCTATGGCAAAAAAAGTTGGGGACCCAACTTTTTAAATTTTCATCAACTTTTCAAAAAGTAGAGGTGTTTCCGATCGTGTGATTTTCAGAGCATAAGTAGATGGTTATAGATTTATCTAAAAACAGAATAGCGGAAAAAATACATTTTTCACCATTTACCAAACCTATACTTTGGCTTTAAAGGCAAGGTTCACCCTGACACCAAGTTAGTTTTAATCAAAGGAGGACAATAAGAGAAACATATTAATGAAAGTTTGGCGAAAATTCACCAAAGAATAACAGAGTTATGAAGTTTCATAGTCTTAATTTTGTGAAGTCACTTGCGAGCAGTTCCCTATATATCATGTAACATAAATTCCATAAATTGCCATTTATTCATGGTTCATGACAATTGAATGGGGTGTTTTTCATACAAGCCTGTGTGAACTAATGTTTCTGATAATATATTGAATGCACAGGTAAAATAATTTTCAAATTTCTGAGAAAACGGCACTTTATGAAATTTATAACACCTGACATATGGGGAGCTGCTCGCATGTGACGTCACAAATTTAAAACTTTAAAGTTCCATAACTCTGTTATTCTTTGATGGATTTTCATCAAACCTTCATTAATATGTTTGTCTCATTTTTCTGATCTTATTGAAATTAACTTGACTTCACGGTGAACTTTGCCTTTAAGTCCAGAATCTTAATTCTTAAAATGGTCTATAGTTTATCTAGTATGGACAAATTAAACCCGCTTTGATAGCACTTAGAAAATCTGGATCATCAATAGAGCTTTTATTAGGGTAAAGGAGAAAACCAGTATCAGAGATAGTGAGCATTCAACTATTCTGCAGTTCTGCAGTGATCCTTGGCATATTGTGTGTGGCCAAACTGATGGAACATCTGGGAAGAATTCTTATTAACTAGATTGTAGGATTATTTCTATTTGTATTATTTTTTTGTCATCACCATCATAATTATTATTTTGATTATTTTATATTTAGAGACTACCTAAGAGACCTGCTTTGTGCATGCGCAGTCATGTTACTTTTCTATGCGTGGTTGATAGGAAGTAACTTGCTTTCTGCAGTCAAAAAAGCTTCTTTTTGATTGTTAGAACAAAATTATACACTTATTTCCCAGTATTATCATTTATCATCATCATTTTACTTATTTTCATGATTATTGTTTTTGTTTTTTCTTCTTATTCATATTATTTATTCATCTACTCAAATGCACTATCACCTCCGAAGTTCTCAAGATAACTCACTACTGAAGCATCCATCAGGAAAACTCATTTGTTTATTGGAATTTAATCTGAATTGTGTTTGTTACATGTAATATACACAAATAATTATATTATAATGCGCAGTAGAATATATTATTATAGTATCTGTGCAGTATAAATGTTCTTTATTATTATTATTATTATCAATTATTATTATTATCAGTATTATCATCATCATCATCATCATCATCATCATCATCATCATCATCATCATCATCATCATTATTATTATTATTTATTTATTTTTTCGCAAAATACAACTTCTTTTGCACCTCCATCCCCAATCCAGGCAAATCCACATTTCGCCTCACCTTCAAGAGCCCGAACCATGAATTCAAGCACTACGACTTTGAGACGGGCACCAACGCGACGAAACAGATCGTGACGCGCATCAATCACATTCTGGAATTACGGGCCAGCGCCGTGCGGAATGACTATACTCTGTGGCGGGAGAGGAGGCATAGCAGAAGAAGTCATGATAAATAAGATACGGATTCATTTTATAACTGATTATAACGTTTACTCGGACTTAGCTATGGCTATGTGAAATCCTGTGCTACTTAATAGGACGCTAAAATTTGGAAAGAACTTTTGTTTTACATTGTTTCTCACACAGATTTAATATTTTATTTTGTAATATTCAGATTCTAGTAATATGTCCTTTCCAAGTAAACCTCATGATGAGTAATGGCCACCACACATTACACAATCGACTACGATCCAATAAATCGCAGTAGCATAATACGGGCATTTTAACAAATGAAACTTATTTGATTCGGGTTCTGAACAATAATATGAATACTTAAAATAGATTTTTGGTGCACTGTCAGCCTTGAGCTCGGAGTTAGGGCCAAATTATTTTCAAATGGAGACAATCGTAGGACTTGTTTGACGTCACTACAATTTGGAGCCGATTTGGCTTTTCCTCCGACTAGAGAGCTTGAAACGAGCCATATTTTTTAGTTTACATTAAAGTGAGAATCCTGGCATGATTAAATTTATCCTAGAATAGTTTTACCCCAAGTTGAGAACTACCCCCAATCATGTCATTTACCTTTAATCTATGGTAATATACCAGTTTGGATTTAATGCTTGCTTTATTGGACTGTACAGTGGAAATGAAACTAAATGAGACTCAAATATCATGTTCTGAATCTTGATAAATCATGTTATTTCATTGTTGGAAATCATGGAGAATCTTACAGAAACTTATGTTTAACAAGCCAGCAACTTTATTTTTCCACCCGATGCTGATGTTCACTGATAATAACAATTCACAAAGTCTTCATGCTGATGCAGAATACCCAAATTGGTATTTGGAGGTGAAACTAATGTAAACGCACATCACCAGTATACATTGTATGCATTACTGTTAAAATTTAATTACAGGACTTATTGGAGATAGCGTCTCAGTTCAGCCAACCACGTTAATAAATCATCCACCCCTACCCCCACCCCCACCAGCCCCCACCACCACCACCACCACCCCCGTGCACATATCCAGGGGAAGCTCTTCCCATGATACTACAACGTCCGAATCACTGTTGGCAGGAGGCACTCATTTATATCTCTACCACTCCCTTCTCCAAACATAAAATCTTTCAGCGTGTTGCCACAGAAAAAAAAGTGGGACACGGATTATCTTTTCTGGAATTAAGAAAACATTTTGCTGTTAAAGCATCCTGTTTCCACAGAGCGCAATATACCGATTCCATGTTCTGAGTCAAGCGAATACCATGTCAATCAGAAGTCAGGAAATTCAACCTTTGATGTCACAGTGCTTTGTGGTCAAATCTAGCAACTATTTCCTTGGCTATCTTCACATCGGCCGAAGTATGGCGTTTTGCTTTACCATCAATATGTTTTTTTCTCATTGCTCTCTTTCCAGAGTCTTATCAGCTCTGTCACTATTTCCGCTGACCAATACATACTGTTTTCAGGCATATTGTGATAGTGTAGTAATTCAGGGCATATTCTGTTTAATCAGTTGGTGTTAAAAATAGCGAGTGTTGACATGACCAATCACCTGCATATGCTGGTAAAATAAAAAAGGACGTAAGAATGTTGAACACTTCCAGGTTTCACAAAGTGACCCCTACTTCCACCTGACGTGGTTGTGTTTCCACAGGCACAGATTAACACGGCAATAACCACCTCCTAGAGGAGGTGGTTATAAGGATTATCATAACCACCTCCTATAATCTGTATTTCGTTCATATACGGTTTGTCAATATTCTGTGTCACGTGTTTCCACGGGAACGTTTTCCGTGTACTACGGTTTAATACCACGTAAGAGTTTTCTCTGGAAACATGCTGTTTTGTTGTTTGCCAACCTGTTCACATTCGGACTCATCAGTCTACAGCACTGAACACCAGTCTTTCTTTGTCCACCTCTTGTGTTCTTTTGCAAATGTCAGGCATTTTACTCTGTTTTGCTCTCTCAGTAATGGTTTCTTTGCTACTGTTCTGCCAACAAGCCCTTCTTCCTCTCCCAGTTTCCTATTGAAAGACTGTCTTGTCCCACACATCCCCAGGCATCAGTCTCATCCGAAGATTTTCCATTCCTCAACCCCATACAAAATGTATATGTGCCTATACTTTCCTACCAAAGGCTGGAGATCCTAACTAGTTTGGTTGGAAGCTACAATTGGTCTTGGATATCCATTATCAGAAAGTGGAATATTATGGTTTTCCCTAGGCTTTCTTCCAAAGCTATGTACTCTTTTCATGGATGACAGTCACATTTGGATCACCAACCTTAGTTGTAGGCATGTTACTGGTCCGTTGGGATTGAAATTGAAAAACTCTTTAAAGATGTTATTTTGTCCCCACTATTTCTCCATCATTGATGTGCCATTGAAATGGTCTTTGGGGGTGTTTCCATGCACCATTGATTGTGTTTGTATGCACGTTCACCTCCTGACCATTTTCTGATGTTTTATGCCTCTGCACTGACAGCAAGTCCAAGTATTCTACCTCACCAATATCCATCGAATGGCATTGCTGGTCATATCTTCTTAATCCTCCTCATGTAGTTCTCTCGAAGGTGCAGTGCTCGCACTTGATGGTTGATGTCTCACTTTCGGAGCTTTGCAGATGTAACACATAGTATTTTTTATATTGATAAATGTTTTATTGATCAAATATATAAGTATAACAATGCTGATTTTTTTTTTTTCACAGACAATACGCCATAAATGTATCACATGTAACAGCAAAGTAAGACAGTATAACTATTGCAATAGTTGATCTAATCACTAAACACACATGTATAATGTATAGTGAAATACAATATAAATAATAACTACAGCACTATTACTATTAAAAAACAAACAAAACAATACAAAACAAACAAAAACAAACAAAGGAGAGACAGGAGCAACAACTTTTGAAAATTGCAGGCCAGTATTCCCTCCTCTTTCAAATATGTCATTTTTTTTTCTTCTCTAAATGATGATTAGGAGGGACTTCATGTGGTGAAAAGTTAAATAGATGACATAATGCTTTATCATTGGACAAAAAAAGAAAAAAAAAGACAACACTAGTAACATTAAACGATACAAGAATGAATATGTAAAGTAGGAAGGAAAAAGTTGTTGTGAGTCATGTCTTCTTTGCACTTGCAACAGTTGAGCCCCATTTTTATGGATAAGTGTACTTGACATCCAAAAATCACACTGTCATTGAGGTAAATACGTAGAATTTTTTACTGTAAGGCCAGCAGACAAAGTTTCAATTAACTTTTCAAATGTAGATGGTGCATTACATAAACCAAATGACATCACCTCAGACTGATACAGGTCGCCTGGTACTACGAAAGCAGATTTCAATTTTATGTCGTCATCAAGTGGGACTTGCCAGTAACCAGCAGCTAGATCTATGTACAACAATACTCTGCACCAGCTAGCGAGTCAATTGATTCATCAATTCGTGGAAGGGGGAACGAGTCCTTTATTGTGTTTGTTGAGTACTATCTTTCTTTTTATAGAATTTATTGATCGAATACTTATGGATGACGATGAAATTTTCCTATCCAAATTGATGAAATCTGCAGTATGCTGACCACCTGTCGCTACATGTTATGCTACTCTTCTTGTAAAGAAATGGAGCGGTCGCAGAGTGAAGACATATCTTGGGTGCTGAGTGAAATGTGGTTGGCATCATACAGGTTACAGAGTGTAGGTGATAGTGATGGGTTCTCAGGAGCAGTGCAGGTTGGGATGAAGGTGGGTGCGTATTGGCTGAAAGCTGGCAGTCCAACAACCTTACTTGGCTCCGTACAGGCAGCTACATTTCCAAAAGTATATTCTGTTCTTCTTGGTATGCTAAACCCGGCTCCTCCTTCTGGCGTCGTGGTGTGCGATGTTTCTCCTTGGAATCGTTGTAATAGAATTTGATGCTTGCAACAGGACAAGGCTGGATATTATCAATAAAGCATGAATTCCATTTGCACAGGTCGTCAGTGCTGGCCGTTGACGTGTATCAATCTGACATGCGATGAAGAAACCGGTGAGGGGATGGAGGAAGTATTTTCTCTAAGCGGTTTGTGAGCAGTCCTGGTGGGATGCATGACTTCCAAAATGTTGTCAGTTTCGCATTCATGGAATCAATAAAGGCTCCATCTTTTACTACCCGGTCAACATGGGACTCTTTTGTCGTCCACATCACAAAGTCACAGAACTCGACATTGCGTGTCGCAATCTGAAGTTGAACCTAGTTGTAGTAGGCATGTGATGTCTTCAGATGTAGCTGATGATCTAAGTAGAAATTCTTATTATCTGCTAAAGCTTACTGTATGGTCTTCGTTCCATGGCGGTATGGGCATTTTACCTCCGAAATACCCTCACCACAGCAAGAGCAAAAAAAAATCCCATCTGGCAAGGCTCTAAGAAACGGCTGATCTTTCAAAAGTGAAGTTGGAAGAAACAACTACTGCCCCTGCAAGGAATTGTAGGATTGTAATGGCGTTGTCAAGTTGCCATCACTGCCCCAAGTATTGTTTATTTGGAGTAAATCCTTGGGACATTTCTCCTTGATCAGTTCAGATATTGGTTGAACTGAAGGTGGAGGAGGTCCACCTCCAGTTACCATTGATTTTTTCTTGTACTCTGAATGAACTTTCTTAGCAGTACCCTTCAAACGCTTCCATTGTTGTTGCAGTTCATGTAGCTCCCGGGCATATCCAAATTTGGCTCTGAATCGGGTGAAAACCAACTCACATGCTCCATTTCGGTATCCCTTCGTTTTAACATCTGTCAATTTATTCTCTATTGCTGGACCATTCTTTTTAATTAACTCCATCAATGCAGATACAAATTCTCATTGGTGCCCCAACTTTTGTTCCTCTTCTGGCTTGCTTTATCTTTGTACCCTCCAACATCACTGTGCACAGTGCAAGTGATGATGTCATAGGGGTAATCAACAGTAGATGTGAACTGAGCCTGCTCAGTAGGCTCTAATTAATCCACTGACTAAAGTTAATCCACAGACTAAATGTAGTCCATGGATGGATTAGTACACCTTTTGTGATTTATGGACTAAGTTAAACCTGGCTTAACTTAAGTCCATGGACTAAAGTTAAACCAGGTTTAACTTAGTCGGCCTTTGAGAATACAGGCCTCTGTCTTTGACTTCATTGGTAGCATTGTTTCTCGGGAGCGTTTCTTCCCAACCACATTCCGAGCGTTTGGGGTTTCTTTCTTCAGTGGTTCGTTGTCTACCTGGAGCATTCCTTACACTGAATGACATATCCTTACTGAATGCTTCTACTCTACTGCACTTGAGAGAAAGATGTGGCTCAAGTGCACACGTGAACACTTCAAGCAGCCTTTGGTCATGGAACTTGAGGGTCGGCACCACTGTTGTCAATGCTGTAGCGATAGAAGTGGTCGACACCGAAGATTCAACAGATGCAGACTGATCTGACGAGATGTCACTGTTGAGTCCCCGGGGGGGGGACTCAGATTTGGCTCCGACGGGGGTGTGCCACTGAAGTCGAAAAACCCGACCCTTTATTAAAGGTTAGTGACATGATTGGGAACACTTGAAAATGCCTCAAGAACCAAATGAGTTGAAATATATACCAACTATACACTAGCAGGAGTGGATCTCCCACCTGGGAGGATTTGTCTTTAATTTGTTACCTTAAGGAGAATCAAGCATAAACATAGGAGTATCTTATTTTTTTCCGGGGACGATAAAAATAAGCCCCATAGAGAGTCACACAGCAGGTTTCCATGCTACGAGTGATTTTTACATTGTTTATTTCAGAGTGAGTCAACGTTTGACTACAAGATTTTCACAGGAGAATCCTTGCATAGTTTACTTGATTCTAGAGTAGTTTCAGCCTAAGTTGAGGACTACCCCCAATCATGTCATTTACCTTTAAGGGTCATTTTTGGAGGAAAACAGTACCTATTATTAAAGGTTTTTGTTAAGAAAAGTGGCATTTTTTTTGCATTTTAGCGATGAAATAGGCAAAAATATCTAGTGTAAATCATAAAATTTCAAAATCATGACCAATGTTTAAGGATTTTTTCCCCCAAAAC
>JZLH01S0630738.1:11179-27429 GCA_001188425.1 Eucidaris tribuloides | reverse complement strand
ATGTTAATACACATTGCCTTAAAAATATAAATATACTGACATAGTTTAAGAACTAAAAATGCTTAAGTTTACTTTCATATTTGAAATTAAAGATACACGTCACAAATAAAGTAATTGGTCAAAGAGATAACATGAAATTATCTACACCAATGGATCTCTCTTGAGTATTGAATCAATGATTGTAATTATGCACATGATGGTGGGGAAAACATTCTAGCATAGTTTTACCCAAAGTTAAAGACTCTCTAATCATGTATTTACCTTTAAATAGTGTGTATTTAGTGCACACTATATATTTTGTTTTAGCTATAGATTTGTATGATAAATTGATTTCTTTTTAAAAACAACTCGTATATGATTGTATACTTTTCACAGTCAAAGTGAATTTTATCAAAGTTAGCAAGAGGGACGGGTTTGAAACATCTTGACAGGATAATGTCGTTGTGTGTCAGCTTAGTTTAGACAATCCCAATATATTTAGTTTCATCAAGAAAAAAATTCAATAATGTCCTGACTTATATTTATGTTTTAAAATTTACCTATGCTGATATCATATTTGAAGATGTAGGATACCGTGCTGAAGTTTAATATCCATGACGTTCTATAGTGATTTTGAAGCACCAATGTGATAAGTGCATCCTTTCACTAACGTTAACTATCTGAATTGAAAACAGTTGTAATATGACACTCTGAAAGTACATGACATGTTTTCTAAACTCCGGAAATACATTCATCGCATATTGGTTTTATACAGCTTAATAACGGCAATGGTTGAAAAACGCAACTAACAAAAACGAAATAACAGAAAGGCTGCCGTGAAACATGACGCCGCACAGATTCTGGAACAAGACCTTCCACACTATGATCTTAGAAAAACAAAACAAAACAAAAACATAAGTACCGCTACTTGACATGCGATATTACATTTACACGGAGCATTACCTCGAGTACTAGGAAAATGACGGACAAGAGATAAATTGACAAGGCTGCAAAGAGGGGCAAAATGGGTAGGCATATATGAATAAAACATGCTTGATTAGAGGACGAGGGTCATACAAAGGTTGAGGAAAATCTTCAAAAGGACGGACAGTTTAACCAAATATTAAACTCAGAACATCAGCTACAATCTTATGGGGAGATTTAAGGGCAAACGGCAAAGAAGAGTTCTCTAATTGAAGACACGGCAGCTTTGAAGCAGAGAGGGTGACACGGGGATTAATAAAACTTGATATACATTTGTGTGCGAGTAAAATTTCAACTTTCAATAATGGCTTCGTACAAACACAGTCCTGTTCATTAAATCCACATTTGTGCATGAACAAGAAGTTATCTTCTTTTTATATATATTCAAGGAAAAGCAATATTAATTCAAAGAATTATAAAGAAATCAGGGGATTGTTTGTATGTGCAGTCATCGAATGATAACGAACCACTTTCGAATAAAAATACTCATCCTTTCAGGTGTCTTCTAATACCGTGTTTGCATACAACTTCCCACGTCTTTGCGCGTGACACAATTGGTGAATCCTCCACCTAAACTTGGCAGATGTTAGTGACTCGGTTTCCCGCATATTACGTCGCTAAGCAAGATCGATTGATCAGAGGCCCCTTTCCAAAAACGTGCATATTGATGGTGCCGAGATTGCTATCGGATAGCCAGCTGTACGGCAAACAACCGCTAGCATCGATCAGGTCCCAATTGTCACTACAGAACATTTCCAGTGTGTTGTACTATCTTACACGGCCCTCGGATGGTTTACTTTCACCTCCTACAAGACGCGGACTCGACCCTCAGTACCTGAAATCAGTTATGATGGGTTGATCACAATTAATTAAAAATTGTGAACAGAGTAAATTAGGCTTGATCATAACGTAGTACCTGCACTGAACAAAAATATTCAGTAACGGATTATCAATCTTGATTGCTTGACCGGTCATATCTAGGCCTACATGAATATAACCATCTGATTTATGGTAAGAATTTGATTAAATGTAATATATTTAAAATAGATTAAAAACTATTTTACATTCAAATCTTCTTTGATCAAATCAGCAACGAATATCAAGTTCAAAAATAAACTTGTGGCGAGAGAAATAGAGATGTATGATTATTGTATTTAATTGTTTCAAGTTAAATTTAAGTTAAAATAATATGCTTAATATATCTGATTAGTTAACTATATCCCTATCTAGAATTTTTCAGAAATGATTCTCTGAATTAGTTAGACTTGCGGGTAGAGTATGGTATGCTTGATGTTTTATAATGGGATAATGTTAGAGCAATTAAGGTTTTACCTAGCGGTTTAATACATTAGAACAAATCACTCCTGATCTTTACCATGCACGCACATTGTTGATTCCACCCATCGTTGAAGCATCATGCGGAATTAATTCCTCTCCCAGACAACCGCACATCTAAATAGATGGGTGATCGCTGCTCCTTTCGCCGAAATAACCCACCTCCTTGAGCGAGGTTGCCCCCGCGTAGCCAAGTTGTCGACAAACACGTTAGCTCAGTATATCCGAAATCATCACAAACGGTTGCCCCACTCATTGTTGTTAATTGATCTCCACTCGGCCTTAGGTATTCTATGTGGTTCCAACAAGACGAACTTCACTCTACATTTCTGTCACAAGGAAGGAAATGTCACAAGTTTATATAGGACTTTCCTTTCTTTCTTGTTTCCTTCCACTTCCCCTTTTCGTCATTTGATGTTAATGATATTGTATTTTGTGGACGCGGATAATAAATTATTTGTTGGTTTTGTATATTTTTTCATTATTTAGGGCTGAAAAAAAGAAGAAAAAATGAAACGAACTTTTGAATGATCTTATTGCTCATTACGCGTCATCTCATGGTCGGGGTAATATGTGAACACCTACACAAATGGATCACCATGAGAAGAGGTTTGTTGGTTGGAAGTTGAAACTTGGACAATCCAACGCGAACAAAAGATGGCCTTTGTTTTGGCCGCCATGGCTATCCGTTAACTGCGGTGTGGGAAGAAGCGATCTGGAGCAGGTTCTCGACAGGTATACGACGCGATCATATGCGATTCACAACAAAAAAGAATTATTACAATCAGCGTAGCAAGTGGGAGGGCGGGGGGCAGTGCCCTCCCCATAATGCTTTTTGGAATTTCGTCAGGTTACACGAAGATTTCCGTTGGTAAAGCAGACCTACAAAAATAATTTTTGTACGACAAACATATCAAAAGCAACCAAAAATATGTTTCAAAATTGCATTCTTTTAAATGAAAATATCAGGGTTTTTTCAAGCTCACTCGCTATAAGTCGAGTGATTTTCTTCATTGTTTCCGGTAATCCAGCAAACCGCTGTTGTAATGACTTTGACCGATGACATTTGGGAACGTTGTCGGTATAGTAGAGTCAAGTGCATACATCGACGAACGTTTCCAAATTAACGCCACGCGCAACATCATGTGTGTTACGACAAAAATTTTCAACATTTTCAGCAAATGTAAAGTTAGAAAAACCGTCTAGGAGGAAAAAGAACAGAAACGCGTTTAATCCAGTAACTTTCCCAATTTTCCAACTGATGCATTGGCGTGGCCAAATTGGGCAATTGCTAACAACCCAAAATGCATTTCCGAGTTTTGTCGATAATTGACATTTGTCAGTACATGTAGACGTCGACCATGACATCTCGTACGACTAAGCTGTGTCAAGTACCTAACATAAGCAAGCCAAGTAAAAAAAACGCAAAAATTTTTCAAACTCGCTCGCTCTGGCCTCGCTTGCCTAAACGTCAAGATTTTTGTGTGATTGGTGCTTTGCGATAATTGTAAATCATTCTCATAACGTATATGCCTTTCAGTAATAGAAAATGAGAACCAAAAGAGTCAGCTTGTACAAAAATGTCCCAGTAATGACCAAAATAAATTGCCAAAAAATTTGAAGAAATGTTAAGTAAAAATGCAATAATTTTTCAAAATCCGTTCGCTCACTCGCTCGCAATTAACTTTACTCGTAAACGTCTTTTTACGACAAATTGGTCAGTCATAATGTCATGCGTAAATGTAAAAAGTAAGGGAAAATTAGTTGAATACTAGGATGTAAAAATGTACACCAGTGAGGACTGTTAATCAAACCGGCATGGAAAAAGGCTTTCGGAAAAAAAACATTGCTTCTGTATAGATTTTAAAGAAACGAAGTTCAAGCCAGAAGTATCAAATAGAAAGGTCGGATAATGATTCGTATGATGTTGCCACCTTGACCGTAATGTTTTTTTAAATTCTGGAATTCCATATTTTGTCAACTTCATATTTATGAGATAAATCCCTGTAGACGAGCGTTTACGACACATTGAATAGAATGATGATTTTGATTCAATATATATGTCGGTACATTTGGGGTTGACTTGCCACCCTATACCAAAAAGCTGGCTACGCTACTACATTAAACGACTTAGAAATTAGTAATATCCGAACCGGAGTGATGGGGCCTAGTGGAAGCGTCCCGCCTCACGTGCGGAAGGTCAGGTGTTCGGCGGGTCATACCAACAACACCTCTCTTTAAATGCGTACCTTTTGACCTTATTCTTCTGCCAGGGTGTCGACATTGAGAACAGGAAGCGGTAATATGAATATTATGTTATAGCGGGGCCGGATGGTAGAGCAGTGTTATGACTGAGTGGCTACCTTGGTAAATAAAACGTATTTATTATACTATATTATCATTATCTCAGATAAGAAACTTTCAGTAGCAACTCAGGCGCGCTTGACGTCGGAGTAATGTACAGGAAGAAAATTAATTGCGATTTTAGGGTATTCAAGAAAACCCTGGGGAGAGAATACAGATGAAGTTATCTCTTCAATGGTAAAGGAAGAACTCAATATAAGACGCTAAATGCTTAGACGACATCAAAAGCCGCAATGTCTGTTGCATGACAAACGTTGCAATTCGCGCATACTAAGTTGTTTATGCTTTATACCGTTCTACAAGGTATTTGACTTTATCCGAGTATAATCAGTAGTAGTATGGCACTTTATCAAATACCTTTTCTATAGGTCTATAAGTCAACATAATTAACGACAATAGTACAAAAAGGGATAATATTTAAGCTTAAAAGAAAAAACAAAAACAAAGGCAAAACCAAACTACCGTGTGTGAATTCGCTGACTGGAATTACACATAAAGCTCCATATTGCAATATGAAACAACCAAGTAAGTGAGATTTCATATTATATATATAATTGGGTTCGCCAGAACAGAAGAAACAAGGGTTCAGTGGTTACTCATACACTGACGGTGTAGTTATGCGTGTTACTGGTACTTTTTATTTCCGGTAGGGCTGTGCGAAGCTTACAATATGCATGTATCTATTGAACTTTATCTGGCTGTCAAACATTCAACAAAACCTTGCGCATTTAGAATGATAAACTGCAAAGGTTAATTCAATGTAGCTGCCTATTCATTGCGTTTATTCTGTCGAAGCGCGTGCGTTCGCGCGCGTGTATGTGTGGTGCGTGTGTGTGTGTGTGTGTGTGTGTGTGTGTGCCTGTGTTGTGGTTGTGTGTGTGGTGTGTGGAATGTTGAGTTTGTGTGTGTGGTTTGAAGAGAATGGACATAAACACGAAAGGCATTGTGGATAACTGTGTAGTAACTTATTATTCCCCAGCATTTGGTGTAATTTTGATAGGGCATGTATAACATTGTTCATAGTTTAAAAAGAAATCTTGAGTACGTGATTCCCAATGCTACACAGTGTCTGTTTGATGGTTTTAAAAATGAAGTCTGAAAACAAATTGTATTTGCAAATGATTTTAAGGGGTCTTTAAAAAAAGTGAAAATCGTTTCGTGGACGGATTACTGCCCATTCTCCATAGATCGCTGTGTGTAGATCTAGACTATTCTTGTACTCGGCCCGAGTATTAATTGTTTGTTCATCAGTATCTTGCCAGCGCCAGGATTAAATTTCCAACCTTTTGTATTCCTAGGTGTTTATTGTCCATCAAACACTACGTTGTATAGTCAGTATGCAAAGTTTGACATTTTTTTCTTAATTTTAAGCTCCACAATGTTTGGCCTGTGTCTTTAAGTTTTATTGCCGCAATGGTGGGAATATCATTTGTATAACAACGAACTAAATCTGATTTTCTTTAGTGCGATCTAAGTTTTGTGAATAGAATAATTACTGGGTTTGCATATATTGACGCCCATTTTCCACGTGTTAGCTCTAGCCTGACTGCATTATATGTTACGTACCTTTTGAAAAGTTTTCCCTGTGTACTAACTGGATACTAATCTTGATTTGCATCAATGAGACTTAATTTTGCGTTGTAGCAGGTTTTGCAACCAGAGGCAAGGTGGTTGAAAAAAACCAAACTAGACGACGCAGCAAATAATACGATTAATTCACTTCCTTGAGCAGTTCCAGTTCTTAATCATCTCCATCTTTGGCAAGATAGGTCATATAAATCAAAAGGGAAATACAAAGAACTAATAAATAATCAGTATGATTTTACCTCTCGTTTACTTATATACTGTCTAATGTCTGTTTACTTAACATCTACTCTGAAATTCACAAATATTTCAACTCTTTCAATATGGATAATTAACATTTTTAAACCCAATTATTTTCAGACAAGCAATAACCTCTAAATTGGGGAAATAATTAGTAAAAACGTTAAAGTTTAATCATTTATTTATCGCACTTATTTATAAGTTTCCGCATACTTTTGACCTAGGAAGCTCTATGTTAATAGTTTGGGAAGAATAATTCATTAAGACTGTATAGATTAATAATTATCTGTAGCAAATAAATCCTAGTTGTTTCAAAACTCTTTCAAGGAAACAAAAACTGTTTGATTTGAGGATCTTAAATGGGCTTTATTATTCACTGGTGAATTATAAATTCTTGTTGGGATTCAAATATAAGCTATTAAGTGTAATTTATTCTACAAAACAATCTGTTTAAAATGTATGCTTTTACTAACATAGTTTCAAGTCTTTCTGTTTGTACCTTGTCAGGTAGAGTTTAAAAAAAAAATCCAAGAGTGGAAGGCTGCCATTCAGCAGAAAAACCTCAGAGCCCTGAAAACACTTGGTTTATATAGAACGTTTGCGGACGTAGGTGTAAGCTCCCTGAACGTGCCATGTAAAACGTGAGTTGACACAAAAACTTTCAAGCCAAAGTTGTGCTAGTTGATACTAGAAAATCACACATTTCGAAACATTTTTAATATTGGATGAAATATAACATTTGAAAGAGAATAACAATTTCTAAAAGTTGTGTAACCATCTGACTCAGCCCTACTTACGATCTTCTCTACCTGTGTGTCTTTATGTGTGTACACGCACCGTCAATCTGTTGTAGGTATCGCCCCACAACTTGAACTTCACTTTTGGCATTGGTATACTTCTTCATTGATCTCTTTGGAGTGAGCCATATGCTTGGAGAATAGGTTGTCTTATGTGTTGCATGGGTACTTACGTAGAGAGTAGATGCATGATGCCTCTGCAAAGATAATGTGAAATAAAATTTGTTTCTGAATAAGCAGGGGAGCACATAATGATGCACTAGTTACTAGTTATTTTCCTGTTGCTATAAAATGTTGTGCTACAGCTGGACTGATTTGTATTTGACTCATAATCTTGCTAAATTGCTCTGGGTTTTTTTTCCGTGGGTTTTTCACCTTCCCTATGATTAGCAGGAGCCTTTTTCTCAATGCCTTTCCTCCTAGCAATTCAGTCTCTTTCAAACAACATCCTTTTGTGGAACCTGCAGAAGTAGAGAACAGTTTCATCAGCATTACAAATATTTTCAGATTCAGAGTTTTCTGTGCCCTCTTTTAGTCCTCCCTGCTTCCATGCATTCGTTGCCAGAAGATCTGCATTCTTTTGTTTTTCCTTGTGTTCTTTTGTTTGTAGTGGATTTAATCTTGCTTTCCAGAATTTACTGAATGATAAATCAAGACAACCTGTTTAATGTAATTTAAAAGTACACAAATACAGGCATATTTGGCACGAATACTCGTGTAACGCTCCAACTCGGCCTTACTTATAACCTCTCTTCCTCTACTTGTGTGTCTTTACGTGTGTACATGCACTGTCAATCTGTTGTAGGTATCGCCCTACAACTTGAACTTCACTTTTGGCATGTGGGCATTGGTATACATCTTGGTTGATCTCTTTAGAGTGACCCATATGCTTGAAGAATAGGTTGTCTTCCTTCTGTGTTGCATGGGTACTTGCGTAGAGAGTAGATGCATGGTGTCTTTACAAAGATAATATGAAATGAAATTTGCTTCTGAATAAGCAGGGGAGCACATAATGATGCACTAGTTACTTTCTGTTGCTAGAAAATGTAGGATTAGAAGTTGTCTCTCTTCAGCACTGATACGAATTCGAAAATTTGTATTCTGATGGCTGATAATACATGTAGGTGTGACCATTTAAGCTGATTCGTCGAATTGATTGATGTAGATTTGCAAAAAATAGCATTATGCAGCTTGATCAAACATCCTTAGTTCCTATATCAGGCCTTCATAGGTGGCCTTTTCAGGCTGGAGCCGTGTTGCAAGATGTTTTTTCTTTGAAGTTCCAAACACTTTCTTTTGGTTTAGCATTTGTGCTCCAAAAACTATGACAAAGTTTCCTTTTTTGATGGAGCCGTGTTTATGAAATATTCATGATTGTTCAGTCTAAAATCCAGGTAGGTGTAGTATCGTGATAACAGCACTAACAAAGACGAAATTGATCAACCGATTCATTTTGTAACTGTTTACATTGACGAAACAAGTAGCGTTCATATGCTACATTGACTGTTGGAACAAAATGTTTTGCGAGTGCCTTTTGGCAGCAGCATAAGATGTGTCCTTGTCTGGAAGTGTGTCAGATATTTCTTCCACATCAGGACCTGAATAGTGGAGGAGTAACGCACGCTTCTGGGCGTCATCGGTAACAGTGAATGCCGTGCAAAATTTCTTAAGCCGTTTCACATACTTTTTCCATCTGACACCGACAGTCACAATGTCTTCATGCACACTGAAACATTCAAACAGAGGCAGATTCATGTCCATTTCAATCATCTGTTTACACAGTGACGAAGACTTGTTGACGTGTAGGTCCACACTAGTTCTGTGGAGTAATGATTAAATTACAGGATCATGATGAAATCACACATTCTCGTCACCAAATGTGGTGTTTTGATCCACTATTTTGGTAGCCAAAATAACGACACAACAGTCATTGTTTACATGGTACTGGCAGTGGCAGTGTGTATTATTGTGTGTATAAGCACAGTATTTAAATTTTAAATAAATGTGTGTTTCTTTTCATAAACATGTCACATATCACCTTTACACTGTGCATGTGTATAGGTATATACCTCATGTTATCAAGAAACAATGTAACATTTATTTCATCTGTGAAGACTTTGTGAATTGTTAAATTTATCAGTGAGTGGAATCACTTTCAGTGGCCTTTTGACAAGGCCCTAAAACGGTATTAAAAAAGTGATAACACACCATGATGCGATTATTGGAGTGAATATTGTAAGCCTATTTCAGAGCCTGTTTACTAAGTAATGCATTGTTTGGAAACTTTTGATTAATTACAGTAAAGTCTACAGAGTTACCCAAATATATACCAAACTACTAATCTGTCAGAACCTTATGCGATTCATGATTCTGAAAAGTCAAATTCAGTCTGAGTAGTAAGATTCAGGAGCATTGGGCAAAGTGCATTTTCCAGTTCCATTTTCCCTGTTTCTAGTTCAAGAACAAGGTATTAAAGTTATTAGGACAGTGGGTGAAGCGTCTAATTATAATCATATCGTGCTATTCAAGGTAACAAGTTACAGAAATATTTTACCTGTATTCCTGTGTCGATTACTCCATTTATGTGAGATTTCTGTGAGTACTATACTTTACACTTTACTATAAACTTGTTCTGTTTCGAGAACATGACATGAGCCATAGCAGGGGGGCTTCTAAAGCACAACAAAAGATCATGCGATAACCCAGGTTTACAGCAGTTCCTGAACGATTCAACCGAGATATTACCAAATATAGTGCTGTTATTCTATGGCACTACAGTGTGTCTCCAAAAAAATTGTGCGAGTGAAAACCGTCCTCTTTGACAATTAGAAAATACTCTTTTGACATAATGCTTACGTCAACGTCAAGTGCATAGTCTTAGCTTTCAAATACCGTTAGTTTTGTTTAATTTGCTTGTCTTAATCTTGAGATATGTTAGTTTAAATAAGAAAGGGTAAAATCGCAATTGTGCCACTTTTACTACAGTCCTGTGTAAAAATGACACAATTGTGATTCCACCCTTTTGTTGTTTACCAAAAATCTCGAGATTAAAACAAGCAAACTGAACAAAGCAAATGGCATTTGAAAGCTAAGACTTTGCCCTTGACGGTGATGTAAGCATAATGTCACCAGAGTATTTTCTAATTGCCGAAGAGGGTGCTTTTTTACTTGCAGAATTTGTTGAGACATGCTGCAGCACGTCTCAAAAATTGTTCTAGTGAAAAGCACCCTCTTGGACAGTTAAAAAATACTGCTGTGACACATGTTTACGTCAACATCAAGGAGAAAGTCTTATCTTTCAAATGCTGTTTGTTCTGTTCAATTTGCTTGTTTTGATCTCTTGGTATCTTGTAAACAACAAGACGGTGGAATCACAACTGTGCCACTTTGACGGGAAGAGGGCCTGATGCTATCATTGACTGTAGTAAAAGTGGCGCATTTGTGATTTTACCTTTTCGTTGGTAACTGAACATATCTCAGGATTAAAACAAGCAAACTGAACAGAACAAACGGCATTTGAAAGCTAAGACTATGCCCTTGATGGTGATGTAAGCATGACGTCACAAAAATGTTTTCCTCATAGCCTAAGAGGGCACTTTTGAGTTGCACAATTATTTTTGAGACACACTGTAGTTGAAGTGAAACGGTTATGCTCTTACCCTGTCAAGCATTTTCAGATAATGTTACATTTAGCAACTTTTTTGCATAGTGTCAATTTCAAACTGCGGTAACCTTTTAAATATTTGTGGTGGGAAATATGTTGTATTCAGATGTCATAGACCAAAGTAGAACATCTGGAACTATTTGGTTTGTATCACAATGTTGCGAAGATATCTGAAGTAAAATAAAGTTTTAAAATGTTGTTGAGTTCTGTACTTTGGATGAGTTTCCAAATTCTTCCAACATGCATATAGATCTATACACATCAGGGAGAGTATATATGACCTGTCACTGCAATACCTTGATAAAGTCGCACATCTTATAAAACATAAATATCAAGAGAAAATATCTTCAGTGGAAAATGCAAATGTTCAAACCTTTGCAACATGCGAAGGTCATACAACTTTTGATTTTTGAGGACACATCACTTTCATACTTTATATCATAATTATAATATTTGGCACTTTCCATACCTTTGGGTTAAGCGACTTTATCAGAGTATCGTGGGGCCGGGTCACATATGTTGGCATATGTTTCAACTCATTTGGTTCTTGAGGCATTTTCAACTTAACTCCAAATGATTTCACTGCCCTTTAAAGTGATAGGTTAACATTGTGGAGCTTCAATTTAAAAAATTGTCAAACTTTGATATCTGAGCTACATAGTAGTGTTCAAATGGACAAATAAACACCCTAGAATACAAAAGTTTGGAAAGTTACACTGCCAATGGCAAGTTATACATGAATAAATAATAAAACTCGGGGCGAGTTTTATTAACCTAGGTGTACACACAGTAAGTCTATGGGAGGAAATGGGCAAGTGAATCTGCTCAACTTACGATTTTCACTTTTTTAAAGCACTAAATAATCTTTTTGAAATACAATTTTTTTCAGGGCTTCATTTTTAGACCTCATCAAAGACACTGGTAGCATGGGGAATCATGCGGCTCAGATTTTTTTAACTGTGGTAAATGTTAGCCAATACCTTTAATGCATAATAATATTTAAAGTACTGTGTTTGAACACAAAATCAAAAGGAGTAATAATGATGAAATAATGACATTCTCTGTTTCATTGTGATTCGGCCGTTTATTATTTGCTTAATCCTTTTAGTCCTGCATTCAGAGTATTACCTGCAATGTCAAAGATGTTTGGTTGCGGTGGTACTGGGTTTATGAAACATGTCATCATTTAGACAAGTGGTTGGCAACTTGTCATTTTGTAAAAAACTCATTTGTACCAAATCTCATGATGTTGATGGATGTGACCTCAAAATTGAATCAATTCAACTACGATGTGCAATATGTAAATGGTCCTGTTCTAATGTACATTATTATGTATGCCACTATGAATTAAAATAAAGTGATTCATAAAAGCGAGAGCGATTTCACAAATTCCCTCATTGATGTATTCAAGTGTGCATGTTAATTGTTTAAGGTTTGCATATTTGTGTATACATGTATGTGTGTATGTGTGAATATGTGTGTGTGTGTGTGTGTGTGTGTGTGTGTGCACTTGTAAAGGCTGGCTTCCAAGGACACACAACACTTTTGTCCTGTGATCCATGGTCTTTGTGACAAGTGAGGACGTCCTTGGTATTAAATACCCTCTAGATTATGTTCAGCAAGGCCTGGTGAATGCCCAAAATAAATTTGGTGGGGACGGAAGTGTGGTTTATAACAGGTAGATCGAGGTGTAGGGCCTACACACAAAATTTTGGGTCACACTCCCTCAAATTCCTGTGTATCAGCCAATTTTTCCATGACCACAGTTGTGTGAAATGTAACTGTTATATAGCAATAAGTATACATCCAAGGACAATAACACACCCAGTCATGAAGAAAACGAGGAAGTAGAGTCCCCACTTTGCTTTTGTGAATTCGAACACAGGTGTGACCTCACTATGAATATAAAATATCACAGAGACAAAACGACTTTGTTTCCTTTTTTGGGACCAATCAATAATTTTTAAGGTTAGATAGATATCACAAAAATTTAAAGCTTCAGTGACAAAGTCCTTGAAAATATAGAAAAAATTCCATACAAGTCATTCTACATGTGCGTGTGTGTGTGTATGCAACATGTACACCATGCGCGTGTGAAAACGCGTAAAAAAGATTGTTCTTCACGGTCAGGCGATGTACACGCGTACATTGAAAAGGGTATCAAAATCGCCAAAATCACGAAAAAAGGGTATACTTTTAACAAGAGGTTTACTTTAAAAGGGTATCTTTTCAAACTTGAATACTTGATTGGCAGATAATTACTTGTTTAGGGTCCATTTTTGAAAGTCCATACACGTGCATGGTGTACACCTTGTAATGACAGTGCCCCCCCCCCCCCCACCCCTTCCTCGAGACCTGGAGGATGTCTGAGATGAGTGGATATTTTTTGTAATCAAATTTGGTAAAGAAGTGAACCACAAAGGTGTTTAGATGAGCTGATTAGATTTTGGATGAAATCTGCATGATATTATGGTAAGTAATATTATATCATAGATCAGTAACTGTTATATTTCAAAGATAACTATCCTGCAATGGTCATGTGGAACATTGTTGTTTGGTAAAAGGTCAATGGTTATAGTAGTAAAAATTTCCATAAATGCATGATTTCTAAAAAAAAAAAAATCACTGAGAATCTAGATCTAGTCTAGGAATTTGATTGCACACCTAACTTTAGCTAGTAGGCTGATGTTTTAATGCAAGTACAAAGGTAATACAATTAGTAATATCAACTATAAGTGATAGGTGCCCTACATTAATTAATTATACCAATAATATCAAAATTGTATTTGGACTTTGAAGAAAACAATTAAACAAAACCAAAATAACAATAACAATATTGGTTGCAATAACATATTGACCATAATTCTTCCCGATTCGCAACCTATTTTCCAATGAATAATCCCCCCCCCCCCTCTTTGATGGAATTCTGTTCCTTTTGTTTTACAGGGTTTATCTGATTTAAGTTTGTGAAACTCAGACAATTATGCTGCAATTGGCTGAAATCTGGGGTGATGTGGATTTCCTCACTGAACTCTACCCTTCATCAAGCGAATATTCTGCTTGTGTCGGTAGAGGGCAGCAAAATTTAAAAAACAGCATGATGCAAAATCATCGAGCTCAAGGTCAAGATGGCATCACGACTTGGACGGAGATTAGCGCAGAAATACATGAAAGTCCAGAGTTCTGGACTTTCGTGGAAGAGGTAAGAATAGTTTATGTCCGTAGTAAAGACGGATATACTTTGTTATAGTCTCGTACATCAAGGGTATTTTTGTTTACGTACAATATATTTGGCCGATCGTGAGCAGAGCGAAGCTTGCCCGTGCGTGTGCATGTGGAGTGTAACCCTATCTCTACAGACCCACTCATAACATTTTATGTCTGTTGATTGTTGTAAACAAAACAAAACACAAAACAGAAAAAAAAAATGTGTTGCAGGCATGTCACTAACCCGTGCACAGAATTCGGCTGATTGAAAGTGCTGTGTGTATTTTGAGTGATGTGAGAACTATTGAAACTGGCAGTGTCTGGTACAACTTGAACTTGTTTTACACTTTCGATAAAAATAATGTGTGCCCTTTTGTTTTTGTTTTTTTGTTTGTGTTTCCATTTGATGTGAGAAAATGTGACATGAGTATGACTTACCCATGCATATATCAGATTGTGCAGCGAATATTGCACGCGATCGCACTGGCAACCTCATTCCCCACCCGATTTGTTTCAAAGCATTCTGAAACTATATGTTTGTCGCTGGAAATGAGGTTGCCAACCATAGGGGGTCTACCCAGGCCTGGGTCATGTGATATGAAGTCCAATTTTTTTTTCAAAAGTCCACCCACAGTGGTGAATGTTTGAAAGATAAGATTAAGAAGAAGCATTTTCATTTACCTGAATTTAGTTGAATTTGACGATATCATTGCTTGATTATCAATTTTGAAGTTGTCTTCTTTCATTTCATGTATAATATATTTCAGACAATAGCATTTGTCTAACAACGGCCAAAAAAGATTGATAAACTGTGCATTTCACTAAGATTTCGAAGCTATCGTGCAGCTAGTGCAGCTATGCAGGACTGTGTGTGTGACTACGCGTACAGAGTTTGCTACGCTTTTGCAGCATCGACAAGCGTAGCAAACTACGCGTAGAGTCCCACACAGTCCTGCAGTGGCTGCGCAATAGCTGCAAAATCTGAGTGAAATGCGAAGTTAATCAATCTTTTTGGGGTTGGTAGACAAATGTTAGTAAAATGAATGACACATGAAATGAAAGAAAGTGATTCAATATTGACAATTAACAATATTTTTAAATTCAACTAAATTCAGATGAAAAGATGCTTCTTTTGCCTTGGCAATGTTCGCCATGAATGGGTTGCCATTTTGGAAAATTTCTGACCTTGTATCATGTGACCTGGGTATTATTCTCTGACTTTTTTGTCTCTGCCATGGCAGATTTTTCACCCAATCTGGCTTTTTCAAATAAATCTTGCGTAAAAATGAAAGCATGTATGATGCAGCTCTGATTCCATTTGTAGTTTGTCCTGATCAGGAACAGTTTTGCCATGTAATGCCTCCTGAATTTGCTGAAAATGGTTTGGTAGACTGTTAAGCCTGTGTTGTGACTTAAATGTTGATATTGATATAACCGGTTCATTCCTGTCTGTAGCATTTAGAGCCTTAACAAGTCTCTCTCTCCTCTTCCCCTGCTTCAGGAGTAGTGTCAAAGAACCCAGTCGGAGAGGGTTCTGCAGTGCTGATGGCACATCAAACGGTGGCGTTCCTCTCAGCCAGCCCCTCCCAGGGGTGCCCCAGCCGGTGTATGCAGTGGCTGCCAACGAATCAAACGACACACAAGTCACAACCCTTGAAAACGGACTCAGGGTGGCTTCCATGAACAAATTTGGCCAGTTTTGTACTGTTGGAGGTATGTGACCTTTAGATGTTAAAGACAGTATATAACATTGTGGAAGCCCCATTTAAAGGCAAGGTTCACCCTGACATTAAGTTGGTTTTAATAAAAGCAGAACAATGAGAGAAACATATTAATGAAAGTTTGACGAAAATGCACCAAAGAATAACAGAGTTATGAGGTATCAAAGTTTTAAATTTGTGACGTCACATGCGAGCAGCTCCCCATATGTCATGTGATGTAAATTCCATGAAAGTGCTGTTTTCTCAAAAATTTCAAAATGATTTTACCTGTGCATTCAATATATTATCAGAAACATTATTTCCTACATGCTTCTATGAAAAAATACCCATTCAATTATCATGAACCATTAAAAATGGCAATTTACGGAATTTATA
>JZLH01S0630725.1:7500-12848 GCA_001188425.1 Eucidaris tribuloides | reverse complement strand
TTCCATTTTTCAATGTATCATTTTTTTAGGGGAGGGGGGCAAAACGATATATTTGCCCCAATATTTTCATTGGCGTGGTAATAAAATGTCGAAATTTTCGGCGCGCTACGCGCGCAAAACTTGCTATATAAGCTACCAACTTTTCGCGCGAGGTGTGCCGCAAAATTTGAAATTGTGTATGTTTAATGGTTTTGTATAGTGCCTTGCGCTACTGTTAAAACATATTCTTGCATTATGTTTTAAGAATTTTGCAATTTGTCAACCTTTTAGAAGGGGTATTAGTAAGAAAAAGTCACGTTATGCATAAGGGTGATCCCTTACTCGCCCTCCCCTCCTAAGAATTGGCTACTCCAGCATATAGCTCTAAATATAAAATGTGGTTATTCGGGCATTAATAAGATATTGTGACAAATAAAAATGTGCCCCCCCCAAAAAAAAACAACAACAACAAACAAACAAACAAACAAACAAACAAATTCGTCTAAAACGCTAATATGGTAATAATAATGTATATACTTTTATATTAATTTTTTTAAGGTAAAAATGCAAATATTATTTTTCCAATTAGCCAGAATAATGAATTGAAAAAGCATGAAATATTCGGATTGATTTGTCACTAAAAGGAGCCAAAAATATGACTTTTTTAGCAGGTTAACAATGCCATTTTTTTAGGGGGAGACTCGCTTCCCAGATCCTCCCCAAAAACGGCCTATCCCAATTCTACAAAAAAGAAGACAACAAATGCAGATTTTACCAAAAATGAAGAAAAAAAAGAATAAGCCGGACCTACGCCTTGTGTTCCTTGGTCACGATAAACGCAAAACTTGTTTTTTTTTTTTTTGGGGGGGCGGGGGCGGCGTTCATTCCGCTTATCGACCTCCACGTCTGTGCCCCCCATTGAAAAATCCTGGCTACGCACGTGAGTGGGACCAAAGGTCAAGTAGAATTAAAAATTGTACGTTTTCACATTAAGGTATTTTTTCATCTCAGTGATCTTCATGTTGTGTTCTCGAGCACATGCTAAACACCATGCACCGAAAACGAGACCAAGCATATATGCTGTAAATTATTGCCCTAAGTTTGCCAATTTGGAGGGAAATCATACTGCGCTATTACCTGGTAAGAAAAACAAAAAAAACGCTGTTTTGGGAGTCTCAAAATGCAAAAAAAAAAAATTCCTTCTCTGGGCCAGCCCAGCTTCCCCGCTCGGTGCTCGCTCGCCTCGCAAAAGTCCGTCCTCAGATTTCCGAACCTCCTCCAAAAAATTTTGGTTACGGGCGTGTTTATAGCCAAGAAAGTAGCTTATAGGGCCCACAACTTCAATTTAGTTTGTAATTTACGAATATGGTTTGCCACTACCATTGTGGAAAGAAAGGTCATTCAAGGATCTAAGGTTTTTAGCTAGGGGGCACCAGGGGGCGTCAATCCATTTTGGGATGGGGGGGGGGTGGAAGTGAAAAAATGTCAAAAAAATTTTGGCGGCGCTCCCGAGCGCAAGTATGCAATACAGAATGAAAATTGTATATGGTTTTGATTTGTATTTTTACAATTGGTTCAATGGTTTATAGTGCTTTTCCCAATGCTTTTCAAACACTTAATGGCGGTTTTCTCTGCCACATTCACATTTTTACTGAGCAGCGTGAGTAAACTACTGGGGGATACGGGGGTCACGTGCCACCCCCCTCACTGCCGCCCCCCCCCCCAAAAAAAAAAAGGAAAGGAAAGAAAAAAAAGGAAAAAGAAAAGTGCGGCGAAAGCGATGTTACAATTTGGTCTTAAAATCCCTTTTGAAAAATAATAGCTTATAACAGTACTGTAAGTCCTTATAGTTAATAAAAACTTTGTTCTTTTTATTTTAATCAATTTGGACTGTTCATTTCACTAAACAGCTGTCAATCAGAATGTCAGAATCAAGCTCATAAATTTGCTAGAACTTATGACTTCAGGGGGCGGCGCCCAATTGACCCCCGACAATTATCACAACTGATTAAGAGAATCATGCATTTCATAACACACAATGTATACTATCGGAGTAGCCAAAAAGTTTGGAAGTGGGGGATTGTTGACCAGTTTGATTTCACGAAAAAAATGGTGTTAGCAGAAGAGTCAAAATAGCCTCACGGACTGCTAGGACCGAGAAGCTTCAAGGGGCTCCCGCCCCCTGACCCCGAGCATCCGATACTAGGCGGGGCCCCGGGACTCCACCCGCTCGGATTGTCAGCCCTACCCAGCATCAAAAGGGTTCGCGGCCCCGTCACAAAGCATTCCATTTTCATTGACTGACGGCATCCCTCCCCTTGATAAAATCCTGGATACGGCCTAGATAAACACTTAACACAATTCCGTTTGTGCTCACATTTCAGTTTAATTATTCATGGATTTGCTTTCGGAAATAAATACACCACAAAACTTCTTTCTTGGAGTTTCAAACTTTCCAAACGACTCGCTCGCGGAATTGTTTTTGAAAACTACATCAAACATGATGCAAGACACATGTCCTGTAAAAGTAAAACATGCAAAATGGCGATTTTATTACAAAATTACTGAAAAAATTGGTTGCACTTTAACACAAAAAAAAATCCACTGCTTGCGCAGCTGGGGGGGGGGGGGGAATTACAACCCCCTACCCCCCCGCTCCGTTAGATCCACCACTGCGCACCGCAATCGACGATTGCCAATCTCCAAACATTTCTCTCCACTTACTATGACGAATGTCAATAAATGAAGAACATAAAGTTAAAACACCCCCTTTGAAAAATCCATGCGTACGTATGGTAGTAGTAGTAGTAGTAGTAGTAGTATAATAGTAGTAGTAGTATAGCACCCTAGTATCCAGACTCTCAGGGGCCTTGCAGTCGTAGGCAAGTATATCCATTTATTTACTACTTGTTCTGTGGTTGTAATCTTGTTTTATTGCATGTTGCTTTATTTTACTCTTTATTGAACAGTGACCTCGTTAAATGCAGTTACATAACCGAACAGGTTACACAGTTGAAATAAAACTGGAGTTGGATAAGTAGATAATAAGTTACAGAAGTAGTATGATAGTAGTAGTAGTAGTAGTAGTAGTAGTAGTAGTAGTAGTAGTAGTAGTAGTAGTAGTAGTAGTAGTAGTAGTAGTATAGTAGTAGTAGTAGTAGTAGTAGTAGTATAGTAGTAGTAGTAGTAGTAGTAGTAGTAGTAGTAGTAGTAGTAGTAGTAGTAGTAGTAGTAGTAGTAGTAGTAGTAGTAGTAGTAGTAGAAGTAGTAGTAGTAGTAGTAGTAGTAGTAGTAGTAGTAGTAGTAGTAGTAGTAGTAGTAATGATAGTAGTAGTAGTAGTAGTAGTAGTAGAAGAAGTAGTAGTCGTCGTCATAGTAGTGCATGCATAATACTGTAGAGCAAACCAATTCCCAATACGTCAATATATCAAGATATACTGTGTGTATCAAAAAAGGTAATCCATGTTTAGAGGGGTTAATATCCCCTGTTTCATTATACACATTTTTAAATATAATATCCATAAAGAACAACTTATTTTCTTTCCAATGATACCTCACTCACATCACTGGTGTCACACATGACTGAGTACATTGCTCTTGAAAAGAACAATGCCAAATCACACTATTTTCCAAGTTTTAGTAGGCTAAATGAATGCAAGACTGAAGACGCTGATGAATTGGTTCATGTTTTAAAGATGAGAAGTAAACATATGTGATTTAATATTCAAATAATAATAATATAATTGAACCTTCTAAAGATGGATTACCCATGTTTATACGCACTGTATCAAATTCTTGTAATTTTCACAGGAACCAGGAAATGAATTTGAATTCACTTGCGATGTCCTCCCACCGTCCGATGAAATACCGACATCAGGTGAGATTAAATCAAATAACTTCAAACTACCACCACCACCCCCACCCACCCACCCCCCCCCCAAAAAAAAAATACAGTGTTGGAATCTTTACTTGGAATTCAGTTTGGGTGGTCACTCTCTTTTAATTGTGTAAACGAGTGCATACGCGTACGCAGGGGGGTGTTTGGGGTGTTCAAACACCCCCCTTTGGCAAAAGGGGGATGTTTTAGGTGTTAAACACCCCCCTTTAGCAAAAGGGGGGTGTTCGAAAATTTTGAATTTTTTTCACCGCTGTTTTGTGCGGATCTATTTTGACTCACATTATGCTGGTAAAGAGTCAAGTTACACTCATAAACAACAAGTGGTCAAGATTATGCCATAAAGAGTGAATCTATTGTGATTCATTACAAATTCAAAGGAATTCTCCTCAAAATTGACTCTTTTTGTTCATTCCCACTTTTTTGAGTAACTAAATTTTATTGATTAATAAATGAAATCCTGTGAACATTTCACGCAGATGTCTAAAAAGTGTTTATGTTTAATATATGTATATTTTTGCATGCGAAATGTGAGTCCCGATGGTAAAAAGGTGAATGATATGTCCATGCAAACTTTACAAACCCATTGCTTAATCCTTTGAGCGCTAATGTTGCATCTGTGTACAATCGTACAATTAAATTGAACAATCGTAATAATTTTGTTCTCCTTCACCTTCGTACAGGATACACTAAAGAATATGTGCTTAAGTAACATCTATAGAAAAACTTAGCATCGTCAATGCCGTAATAAGGAAACAAAATCAAAGAAAATGATAAGAATAATTGCATGATTATCCCATCAAAATAGATTCAGTGTGTAAAGTGTTAAAAGCAATCCAATGTGCAGGGGATTCAAATATTCCATAAAGTTTTTTGCTCTAATATTGTCAATATTCAAACAATGCAACAGGTACCGCACTATGATTATCAATGGGTTTCTGCAAAGGATAGAAACGTGAGTATACAATGGTAATTTATGTTACACCAAAATCTGCACAGCTATGTGATGATGTCATGAGAGCTACAAAATAGCGCACGAGATCACGAGTTTAGAGCAGAATATTTTCCAATTAATAATCATTTTTGTTGAATTGTTTTGTTAAGCGTATTAACACTACATGTATATCAGCGCATTTGTAAGCCCTTCATTTCATTTCTTCTAGGAAAATAATTATTACATTAATTATAGATTAAAATTCTATTCGTTTGTCTTTTTAAAATTCAAATCAACTGTTCAACATTTTCCCCCACATTGCAGTACACAGACTTCGACCTGCAGATATTAAAGTTATTGGAGCCATGGGTGATTCTTTAACAGTAAGTCAATGACGAGTACATCTACTATTATCTCTGTAATTATGAGCAACAGTTTACAAGTATTCGCAGAACCTTTCAATGAAGGGAGTAATGGTTCTCTAAAATAAACAAGAGTATGTCTCTTCCTGGTGATTTTGATATGTCACATGATCTGTGA
>JZLH01S0630725.1:0-2500 GCA_001188425.1 Eucidaris tribuloides | reverse complement strand
CCCCTTGAAGCATTCATACCGTTCTAGCAAATTTATAGCTTATTCTGACTTATGATTACACTGTCTGCTGAAATGAACAGTCAAAATGGATTCAAAATAAAAAGAACAAGCTTTATTACATAAGGACTTACTATGTACTCTTTAAGTCTTTATTTCAAAGGTGATTTAGAACAAAATTTGTAATACGTTACGCCCCACTTTTCTTTTTTCTTTTTTTTTCCTTTCCTTTTTTTGCGCGCGATGGAGGGGAGGGGGGGGGCACGTGCCCCCCGTCCTACCCGTTAGTTACGCCACTTGCTTGCACACGTAAAAATGTGATGTGCAGAGAAACAGCCTTTGTGTTTGAAAAGCATGGGAAAAGCACTATAAAACCATTGAACCTACCGCTAAAAATACAATCAAACATACACAATTTTCATTCTGTATTGCAACTTGGCGCTCGTGGCGCCGCCAAATTTTTGACTTTTTTCACTCCCCCCCATCGCCAACAATGGATTTGACGCCATCTGGTAAGCTTTCCCCCCCCCCTAGCAAACACTGATCCGTTGAATACCTTTTCTCTCCCAATTGGTATGGCGCCATATTGCGTCAATAGCGAACTAAATTGAGTTTGGAGCCCTTTTAAGTATCTCTGCTGCTATAAACAGGCCCGTAACCAATTTGTGTGGGAGGGGAGGTTCGCGGAAAATCTGAGTGAACGACCTTTTTGCGAAGTGGAGCGAAAGCGACCGAGCGGGGGAGGCTGGCGCTGGGAGGGGTGCACTATACAAAACCATCAAACCATACATAATATTAATTTTGCGGCACACTCCGCGCGAAACAGTTTGCTTAGCTTATATCTGCAAGTTTTTGCGTGCGTAGCGCGCCCGAAAATTTTTGACATTTTTATTACCACGCCAATGAAATATTTGGGGCAAATATATTGTTGTCCCCCTCCCCTAAAAACTGATTAAATTGGCAAAAATGTATGTTAACAAGCATAATTCTGCCAAAATTTTGACATTTATTACCACGCCAATGAAAATATTGGGCGGCAATATATGTTTTGCCCCTCCGCCTAAAAAAATGAAAATGGTTATGTTTACAGCGAATTTCAACCGGCAAAATTTTTGCATTTTATTAGCACGCAATGAAATTTATTGGGGAAATAATATTGTTTTGCCCCCTCCCTTAATAATGATAAATGTTGAATGATATGTTTAAACAGCAATTCAATGCACTACAAAAACACTAAACTTATCATTATTCAATTTTGATGCGCACCTCGCCGCGAAAAATTGCTAGCCGACATTCAATTTTGCACGCGTAAAGCGCCCAAATTTATAGTTTATTAACACGCTTAATGCAAAATATGGACAAACATACTTTTATGCCCCTCTTCCGCCAAAAATTGAAAAATGAATGTTTAAAAGCAGCGGTAGCACTGCATAACCATTATTGTATCTTCTTATCATGCCAATGAAGTATTAGGGCACGACACTATTGTATTGCTACCCCTCCTCCCCCAAAAAAATAGTAAATTGAAAAATGATATGTTTCCAAGCAACGTAGGCACTACAAACCGATACCATGTTTTTTTTTTGACCGCTTTGCGAGAAAAATTGTTAACATATGTATTTGATTTTTCTTACTTTTAACCCCTTACAAAATAAACTGAGCAAATTCAATATTTCTTAAAACGTAATGCTAGAATGAGTAAAGCACTCAAACATTAATTACACATATGTTCCATTTTTGCGCGGTTATGGGAAGAAATTGTCGCTATGTACCGTATTATTGACCATTTTGACATTTTTCTTACTTTTGCCCCTTCCTTTCAACAAATTGCATTAATTCTTAATCTAATTGCAACAATAAAAAAAACCCTGGCCCAAAACACTACAAAACCATTGATTTACAGATGTTCAAGCTTTTTGCGCGCCTTGCGAAAAATTGTCAGCATGTGTATTATTGCCCATTTCTGCGCGCGGAGCACGCGAATTTTGACATTTTTCTTACCTTTTTGCCCCCCCCCCACAAAAAAAAATACAAATTGAATCATTCTTAAAACGTAATGCAAGAATAGCGCAAGGCACTACAAAACCATTTAACTATTACACAATATTTAATTTTGCGGCAAGCCTCGCGCGAAAAATTACAAGCCTATATTGCAAGTTTGCGCGCGGAGCGCGCCGAAAATTTTGACATTTTGTCACCACGCCAATGAAAATATTGGCCCCCTTATCTGAAAAATGCATTGACGCACCTGCGTGTGTGCCGTGATTTTTCTGTGACTTTTATCTTAGTTTTTTTTTTAACCGAGTGGACCTTTGGTCGCCGGTGGAGGCGGGAATTCGTTCGAACCCCCTGGTTACGGGCCTGTAATATTCAGTCGCATGAAAAGCGCTGAAAACGTCCGGTTTGGTTTCTTGGCTCCCGAAGTTTTTTCTACCTGATTTTTCCATTTCGGATGGTGGCGTAGCCAAGATTTTTCAATACGAAGCGAACATAACCCCAGCCC
>JZLH01S0630719.1:86140-98691 GCA_001188425.1 Eucidaris tribuloides | reverse complement strand
ACGCCCTTACATTATAGGGTGTAGTAAGAGCTTTCTGCACATAATTTTGCAATTTATGAATTATTACTATTAATTGAAAGAGGGCACTGCACCGTGGCGACCACCACTGGCTTTTTGTGTTCCTGTTTTTCATTGTTAATTTCTTTGATTTTCACCCATCTTGTGGACTTGTGCTGTAGATTTTTCTTTCATCATAATGGAGTTTTTAAATTTAACTAAATTATGTTAAGTCTTGTCGGATTCTTCTCTTTCCTCTTCCCTCCTTTCTCTCTCCTATCTTTTCCTTTCTTTTTAGCTAGGGTAATTATAAGCATTAATTCTGTATTTTGATTATGGTATATAATTGTTATATTGTGATGTGTTTTATGTATTTATTTATGTTTTATGTTTATTTATGCCAGTGGGGGCCAAATTTCTGTATTTTTATAATCAGACAATAAATATCTTGAATCTTGAATCTTGAATCTTATGCTTTTTTTATGTGTGTGTGTGTGTGTGTGTGTGTGTGTGTGTGTGTGTGTGTGTGTGTGTGTGTGTGTGTGTGTGTGTGTGTGTGTGTGTGTGTGTGTGTGTGTGTGTGTGTGTGTGTGTGTGTGTGTGTGTGTGTGTGTGTGTGTTATGACAGCCAGATTATCAGTACAGTTTAGCCGTACATTGTAGTTTTGTTGCAATTGCCTTGAAACCTATATGACGTACAAGTCGATAACGCTGCCATCGAGAAATTAGTAGAAAAATTAGTATAATATTTCATATTTTTGACCATATCCATTTGATTAGTAGTTAATTCAATCACTATTTCAGCGCATCGATTTACTCGTAATTCATTTTAGCAGACCCGAATCGAGCCTAACATGTTGCTTAAATTAGGACACAAGCCTAACAACATACTGACACCCCCCCCCCACCCCACACACACACAAACACACTAACACACATACAAAGACATGTTTCTACTGTTACACACGAAATACTTAAGATGGTAGAGATAATATTCTGCTTATTTGTTTTGCTCCTTCTCTATTTTTATTACTTCAGTAATATTGTCCTTTTCCTTTATTTTTATGTACATAAAAATCGATTTTGTTTTAAAGTTTTTGTTGAATTGGAATGATTTGATGATATAATATTCCGTGTGATTATATCATGAACGAAGTTAGTGCGGGCTCGACCGAATAGATTTTTCACAATATCTCGAAACAAATTGGTAATATGTTTAGCGTAAAGACACTATACACACAGTAAAAACGGCTGTTTCAAATTTCATACAGTCTGGTTTACTATATGAACTGATCTGGAATTGATTAAAAGTTTAAATAAGTGTTTCAAAATTAAAACTCCAGTGTTCAATTTTTTGAATAATTAATATCAAACATTGAACATTAATGTTAAAAACTTTTAACAGTTATTTAAACTTTTTAAACAATAATTGATCAGTTCATATAGTAAACAGCGCTGTATAAAATTTTAAACAGCCGTTTTTACTGTGCATGTATAACATTATAGAAGCCCCATTTAAGAAATTGTCAAACTTTGCTATGTGACATCTGACACTGTTTGCATGGACAAATAAACACTTCAGAACACAAAACTGTAGACAGTTATTTGATGTCACTCGTAAAATGTGTACAGATAGAAATCGGCACATGAATTATTCTCATCTGATGAAAATTCTGCTACACAGCAGTCCATGGAGGAAGACGGGAGTGGTCGCTAAATGATTTTCACTTTTCAATAGCACATAATGATCGTTTTGAACTGAAATTGTTTAGGATTTCCTTTTTAGACCTTATCAAAGATACTGATAGCATGGGGAATCATGTAGCTATTTCTTAACTGGAAACATGATTATACGATGCCTTTCAGCATTGTCCTTTTTGAGTCATTGAAATTTCTGGGTTATTTTAACCTTTTTTATCTACACAGAAACAATCACATCAAAATTTACAGAGTTTATTTACCCTTGCCGGAGTTCTCGGTCAATAGACAGCTTCGGTAATGTATTCAAATTTATGAGTATTCTTCTTCTGCAGCCTAGTGATGGGCTATTTCTTTCATCTGTTTATATGAATACATTTTCAATCATAAAAATGCAACTTCCGTACATTAGTCCGGCAGCCAAGGGGGTTTACCTTGTTTTAGGGTCTATAGTTTTTTTCTTTGCAGATTATGATTCCCGAGACCATCAATTTGAACAATCTGAAAACTGACACTCTGTCAGCCTTGGGCAATTTGAGATATACGGAAAAAACAAAATGGCCGCCAAAATGCCTTATTTTCAATAGAAAATTTGAAAGACATGTGTTTGTTTCAGTAATGGACTGTTAGTTTTATTAATTTTTAGAAGTTTCGTACCTGAGACAAATCTAAAAGTGTCATATCATCACAGATGACATGTTAATTTGCATATTTCCAAGAAAACATGATGTTAGTCTCATTTCCAGACCCTGCGACTTTTCCTTCCTCATAGTAGACGCACTACGGACGGGTGAGTATCCGAGACCTGTGATGTCAGGCCCATCACGCATTTTTAGTTATGTTTATGATTCCTATGGCCATTAATTTAAACGATCTCATAAATGATTGACACTTTGTTACCCTTGAGCAATTAGAGGTACGAAGGAAAACAAAATGGCCGCCAAAATGGACGTACTGCGACCGGATGAGCACCCGAGGCCTGTAATTTAAGGCCCATGTAATCTCGACACACTAGACTTAGTTCAAGTTGACTGATAATTGTAATTTCCTTAGTATAGGATAGGTTAATTCAAACTGCTGGAAACTAGACCAAATGTTTCTTTTCCAGATCTCAAGTTATGATTAGCCAATTGCTTCTAATCCGGATGCGAAGGAGTTTGAACTTACTGAGATCTTTTACTTATAGGACAGTGTTCTACCAGTAGGGTAAATGATTAACCCTTTGAGTGGACTGGATGAAGTCGATTGATTTGAAAGTCTTGACCCAGCAATAAAGGATTGACGGCCAGGATTTCATAATGATGTTTCCTTGTACACGCATATAGCTTAATCTGCAAGCATAAGGTTGGGAAAATGCTAAATTATGGCTTGTTGGAGCTTTTCCTTACACTGGAACGTCATGCAATTTCCAGTGTGTTATTAATGAAACCGGGTTGACAGTCATACCACCAATGATGGTGATGGTGCCTTGTACACGCATATAGCTTAATCTGCAAGCATAAGGTTGGGAAAATGCTAAATTATGGCTTGTTGGAGCTTTTCCTTACACTGGAACGTCATGCAATTTCCAGTGTGTTATTAATGAAACCGGGTTGACAGTCATACCACCAATGATGGTGATCAAATCCCTTTGGATTTGATAGTTAATATTTTAGGTAATTTGCAGTTTTGATGTTATTCATAGTTGTTTGGTATGGACAATCAAAGGCTTCCTACAAAGACATTCTCATCAGGGGACGGATTAGCCTTGAAGAAGAAAGAATGTACAGCAATTACAAATCAACAGTGTACAACAACACCTGAATAAAGAGCCTGCATGTGTCCTCGGTTCCCTATCAATTTGGCCAGAAAGAGACTCAGCACTTCCAGTTCCATGTAGGAAGCAGCTTAAGACAGATCCTAGGCATCCAATGGACGGATTGTGTGTAAAGTAACAGCAATCGCCTCAGTTGTGCTGTCAAGATATGCCCAGTAGGCCTATATTCTAGCCGCAACTTCACCTCCATTGGCCGATCCCTGTTCAGAGGACACAAAATGTCATGATAACCAATAATCTGCAGTACCAAAAGCTCGCTTTGAGAAGACGACAGTATTGGAGGCCTTCAACACCACTTCAAGGATGTGTGCGAGAGAGATAAGGAAGCTGTAAGCATGAACATCAGCAGGTAGGATGAGATTGCAACCCCAAAGGACCACAATCACTGGAAACTTGACCTCATAATGGCCTTTGCAGAGACCCAAAATTAGAACTCGACACCAAAGAGCAGCGTCTACACATCACAGGTGGGGCAAGGAAGCCCCACTCACTGGCAGCGTCTACACATCACAGGTGGGGCAAGGAAGCTCCACTCACTGGCAGCGTCGTAAAGGGTCCCTTTTCCAGCCCTCAGGCGTCGTCGACGTCTTTTGGAAAAAGGGTAGCCTTTTCACCACCGTTCGCTGACAATCGCCACTTAGGGTAGCCTTTTCTCACATGTCACGCCATTTAGGGATACTAATTTGGTTATGTAGATTACGCCATTTAGGGGTGCAAATTTTTGTGTGGATCTAATAACATCTCCAACATGAACATTCGATAATTAGGAGAATTATTTATGAATTGTCAAGTGAAATTCTTCGGGTTGCGCAATGTACAATAATGTTTTAGATGAGAAGGACACTTGGGTGGGGTATCAAATTAGTTGATTTCACTGTTTACGCCACTTAGAGTATCAAATTAGTGGATTCCCTGTTCACGCCACTTAGGGTATCAGAATAAGTGGATTTCCTGGGAGTCACGCCACTTAGGGTAGCTTTTCTCATGTGTTACGCCATTTAGGGTTGCAAATTTGGTTATATAGATTACGCCGTTTAGGGTGCATTTCTGAGGTTGTTGGACACGGGTGGGAGACAGGCCGTGTGGAGAGCGACCCCCCCCCCCTCCCCGGGCATCACAGGTGGGGCAAGGAAGCCCCACTCACTGGCAGCGTCTACACATCACAGGTGGGGCAAGGAAGCTCCACTCACTGACAGCATTTTTAAGTGTGGAATGCATACTCCACAGCCGAAGTAGGCGCTGCCTGTCTTTCCAGATGCAGATATCACAACAAATGGATGCCGATGATACATTTTCCATTGTAAATACATACAGTGACGGTGGCTTCTGCAGGAAAGAAAGGCAGCCTCAGCATGTATCGTATACTACAGAAACACCCTACAGTAGGCTTAATGGTTAACAAGTTGCATTTGTGACAGTGAAAGACCGCAAGACGATCCTGCACAATTGTTATTGCATATATTAATCTGTCGAAGGTTATTGGCAGTGATAAAAGGTTTGTTCCAACAAACTGGAATGCTAAAACAAACCGATAAATAGTATTACAATGCAATGACTTCACAAGAACCAGCTCATCATTTCCGGACCACATTCTATGGTCCTAAACCATTGATCATCATAAATAATATGTTGATTTTTTTTTCTGATGAGGATGTGCAGCTTGAATTTTAAATATTTTCTTGAGAATCATGATTCAAAAAAGAGAACCTTTCTCCTATCAGGAGCTTTAAAGAATTACTGGAAATGTTTTTATAGTAATCATTAATTTAATGAAATTAAAAAAATTGATATAGAAATAAAAATTCTTATCTCAGGATTTTAAAATATAAAAATGGAACGATTTTCGTGTAATGTTTAAATTACAAATTTGGGCAGCAAACAATACAGTACACCCATACATACCTTCCTTGGGATGATGAATCTGTTACTGAAATTGACTTTGGATTCTTAGAAATTACGAATTTCTTGAAAATACACCCAACATAATTTAGAGCGTCACACCACTCTACACTTATACTGGTGAGAAAATAATTATATCTTGATGTATGCTAACTTCTTATACTATCCTTATCGTTGCTAACTCGCAAATAATGTATTACAACTTTTGCATTTGGCCGCTATGTTAGATAAATGCAAATTTATATGTCATCTATGACCATGCAACCTTACCAGACTTTTCTCAGTTTCTTAGATGGCCATTTAGATATAATCCCAGAGATATTTTGTGTGTGTTCAAAATAGACCTCTGTTCATAACAAAACAAATTATTTTGGTGGCTATTTTGTTTTTGTTATGCATGTCAAATTGACCAATTCTGACAAAGTACCATCTTGAAAATGAAACCTATTTTTTAGATTATACAACGCTATCGGATTTAAGTACATACACCTTTAGGAGATTTTTTTTTACCAAAGAAAATTAAATCTATTCATTTATCTATATAATTATGACATATTTTTCGTATTTTTCCCGGCCATTTTTTTTCTGCATACCTCAAATTGCTCCAGGTTAACAGAGTGTTTATATTAATATCGTGCGAACTGATAGTCATGGAAATCATAAACATGACTAAGATTGTGTGTTGAGGCTACCTGAGCCTGATATCACAGACCTCAGCTGCTCATACGGTCGCAGTGCGTCTATTGAGAAGAAGCAACAGTCGCAGGGTCTGGAAATGAGACTAACAAAGTGTTTCTTTTAAATATGCAAATTAACTTGCCATTTGTATTAACACAACATTATCAGTCTTGTCTAAGGTATTGGACTTTTAAACTATGCACAACTGGTAGTTACTAAAACAAAATTTGGACTTTTGATTTTCTGGACAAAAATCGGGCATTTTGGCAGCCATTTTGTTTTTCCTTCATACCTGTAATTGCTCAAGGGTGATAAAGTATCAATCATTTATGAGATCGTTTAAATTAATGGCCATATGAATCATAAACATAACCAAGAATGTGTGATGGGCCTGACATCACAGGTCTCGGATACTGACCCATCCGTAGTGCGTCTACCTATGAGGAAGGAAAAGTCGCAGGGTCTGGAAATGAGACTAACATCATGTTTTCTTGGAAATATGCAAATTAACATGTCATCTGTGATGATATGACACTCTTAGATTTGTCTCATGTAAGAAACTTCTAAAAATTAGTACAACTAATAGTCCATTACTGAAACAAACACATGTCTTTCAAATTTTTTTTATTGAAAAATAAGGCATTTTGGCGGCCATTTTGTTTTTCCGTATATCTCAAATTGCCCAAGGCTGACAGAGTGTCAGTTTTCAGATTGTTGAAGTTGATGGTCTCAGGAATCATAATCTGCAAAGAAAAAAACTATAGACCCTAAAACAAGGTCCAGCCCCAAATTTGCATTTGGCTGCCGGACTACATTAGTTGTTGATACGTCCGGCAGCGTATCGGGTTGTCAAGAGCAACCTTTGCCAAAAAGTATGCATAAAATTTGTACACATTACAGAAGCGGTATTTTCTCCCAGAATAATGTTGCACGGGAGTACTACGTCCGTTATCCCCACTACCTTTAATGATACAAGGTACAAAATGGTTCAATGTACTGGAATCGATCGGGGCAATGTTCTCCGTGACAAGACGAAATGTAGTTTGACAGTGCTGACGACAAGAATTTCACAGAAATTTCCCGCTTTTTTTTAAATGCTATCTTGCGGTATACTTTCATATAACCAAGTGAGCATGCGAGCGGATTCGTGCCCTGCATTATTCACATGTGATTAGAGCACGCGAGACAACGCGAACAAAGAAAACCGCGCCAACAGAGACAGTTTATAGCTTTTCAGAGGGTAATCGTGCGTCATAAAGAACCTCACGCTAGTCTGCTTATTGTTTTCTGCATTTTATTTATTATTTGTGATGTTAAATATTGATTGTATTGTATGCCAGTGGTACTGTATATTATTCAAGTTTTAATCGTGACTAACTACGCACGTGATAGATGTTAATTTTATAGTATTTCTATCTGTTATCTATAGGCCTATGGAATGTACTAGGTGTTAAAAATAAGATTTGTCAATTTTAGTATTTAATAACACAAAAAATGTACTCCAGATTATACTAGCATTGAGTATAGTTGCAGTTGAATAGTGAACATTTATGGTGAAAGTGGTTTGAATAAGATATCAATATTCAGTTTTATGTAATTCATGCTTATTTAAAAAGTTAGGGTTCAGATTTTGCTCAATATCCAGTCCCCTGTACAAAATTGAAACTGTACAGAAATCAAATAGTGTGTGTGGGAGTGTGTGTTCAGTCCCCACATAATAGAAATAGAGAATGGCTGCCAGAGACTGCACATTGGAGACTTTGGTATGCAGTCTCTCACAGACTACGTCCAAGGAAGGTAAATGCTTTATTAATATTCATAAGTAGCCTGGCGACTGCTTGACTCTAATCACTATCCACAGCCATTGTCTATTTCCATTGTGTAGGGACTGAACACACACTCTAACACTCATCATTTAATTTCTGTATAGTTTGAATTTTGTACAGGGGGTGGATATTGAGCAAAATCTGAACCCTAACTTTTTAAATAAGCATGAATTACATAAAACTGAATATTGATATCTTATTCAAACCACTTCCACCATAAATGTTCACTATTCAGCTGCAACTATACTCAATGCCATTATAATCTGGTGTATATTTTTTGTGTTATTAAATACTAAAATTGACAAATCTTATTTTTAATACCTAGTATATACGTTTACTAACCTAAATGTACATGACATGTAGGTGATAATGTTCGCATGCCTTTGTTCATAAGTGAAGTATGCCAAAGCAACATCAGTAGACTGGAAAGCGAAAGGGGGTCGTGCACTGCTTCATGTACCCCTCTTCCTCCGGCTTCCCCTCATCAGTTCCGGATTTATTTGTTTTTGTTTATAAATATCGTGACCAAAAATATATTAATACGTCAATGATCGTGACAAATTTGATAATGCATTGTATTTTGACGCAAGGATATATGCCCAGGGTGACGTCATCATCCCGATAGGACTTAAGTATACCTAAGTTTCACTCAAATTTACTCTTCATTTTACACCCGTCTTTATTTCAAAGGCAAAATTTAACAATGTTTCAAGTTTTAAAAAAATCTGAACTTCATATGATACACCATGCTATGTGTGTCTATGATAAGGTCCAAAATGGAAAACGGAAAAAGTGTACTTCAAAAATGATCAATAAGCGCTTTTAAAAATGAAATTGAATGAGTGACCATTCCAGTTTTCCCCCACAGATTGCAATGTCGCACACCTTTTCAACACTGCTACTATTCGTATGTGTATATTTTGCTAGTGGCAGCATAACTGTCTAAATTCGTGTACTCTAGTGTGTTCATTTGTCCATTTAAACAATATTACATATAGGCCAGATGTCAAGGTTCGACAATGTGGTGCTTCCACAATGTCGCATTGTCTTTAAGGATTCCCCGATCTGTCGCTGTGTCAGTATTTTTTGTAAAACAATCGTTTACAGCCCCCACCCTCCCCCCCCACCGCGTCTCACTAACTTCCGACATACAACAATATTCGTGTCTGGATTTGCCAAAATATCTGTCGGACACAGCTTTTAGAAGTAAACATTCAGTTTCATGGAAATTTTATGATGACCTCGTGAAAATATGACCTAACTTAAGCCAGTTGAAAATGCATTTTGTTTTAAAACACTTTCAAATATAGACATCCATTTCCTAAATTATATATAATCTACACTTGTATATTAAGACTTCGAAACCATCTCTTCAAAGCTATGGCAATCCATGTACACATTGCAATGATGTGGCGATAAGTATGGAATCTTACACTTCAGAGTCTTTTCATTCTAACTCTTGATTAATGTGGAAGAACTGATACATATCTGCATGCTCATCTACGTGACGGTGTGTAACTTTTTATAAGTCGATTATTTATAATTTGTCCATATGTTTGATGAATATGAAATAAATAAACGAAACGAAAAATATATAATATGATGATATAACATATTGATTCCCAACCTTGATGTCCTCTGTACTAAGCAGATAAAACTATAAACATCGGGGAATCATGTTTGACCAACCCTCCCCACCCCCACCCCCAACCTCCAAAAATCGTCTTTGTCTGATGATAAAAGTGAGATGCAATAGTACAAGACGTTCTTCACTTTATCGTAGACAACATTATAATAATCGTGTGTTTTTTTTCTGTCCAACAATAAAGGACAAAGTGCCGACAATAGTACTGACTCACAATGCCATCTCGGTTTCTTGATATTAAAAAATGATGCGAGGCATAGAAAAAAAATGCCACTTCAATTCTTCAAAGACCAGTACATCTCTTTTTGTACCGACTCGTTATAATTCTTTTTTTATGCCACTTTGAAATTTACCGAAAATAATGAAAATATACAAATCAAGATGTAAAGGTTACTACGACCAAAAAAAATATAATAAATACACAAGAATAGCACATTTTTATATATCTTTTTTTTCACTTTCTTGGTCTCCCACGACTAAAACCAACTGCTCGGCCTTTGCACAAACATGATTTCAATGATTAGTAGGCCTAAATCGTAATGAATTGAATGATTGATTACTTACTTCAATGGTTTGTTCTAATATTGGAGTACCTGCATACCCCTGATACCCCGACAATGCCAATTTCAGTAGGTTAATTTCATAAACAAGCAAACTATGTGACTTGGAATGCGGATTATTGGATACACTATTAGGGCATGGTGAATTAGCGAACATGCATGGTGTGCCTAAGGAAATCTAACAGACATTCCAATATTTAGATAATATCTTTGGTAAATATGTATCGTAACAATTGTGCAATCCATACCGAAAAACTTCGTTAAATTTTTGCCTCGTTGTCATGCGAAAGATTTTGTGGATTTGTGCTTCATTAATCTTTTCAGTCATCGTAATAGTATTGTACTTTATTCCGTATCATTCGCCTTTTCAATTAGTTCTTTGATTTCTCAATTCTTCAAGGGTAACAACGTACTCAGAACGTAATTCAAATTAACAAATCTGAATTTCCAATCCAGGTATACTATGCAATCAAAATATGCAAAATTTACTTTAAAAAAAAACGAGATAATGTCTTTAGATAGCTAAAACTATGTGACTTGGTTTGCAGATGATTAGCGGCATTATCAGGTTATATGAATCAGCGGACACATGATATGTACCTAATGTCAAAATCAACAATGTTTTTATATGATTACTTACCAATACGTTAATATCTTTTGTAGATAGGTATGGTAACAGTTGTGCAATCCATACTGCACAACTACATAAAATGCTTGTCTCGTCACCAGTCGAAAGATTTCGTGGATAAATCTTGTCAGTCATCGTGATAATATTGTACTTTATTCCGCATCACTTACGCTTTTTCAATGAATTCTTTTATTTATCAGTTCTTCATGAATACATACAACGTAGTCAGGACGTATACAAATGAACAAACTGAAATTCCAAAGGTCTGTTCATACAAATTTAAACTATATAATCAAAACATGCCAAATTCACTCAATAAACAAAATATGTCTTTAGAATAGCTACAACTATGTGACTTGGTTTGCAGATGATTGGGGATATTCTCGGGGATATGAATCATGAATACATGATGTGCCTAAGTAAATACAACAAAATCACCAATGGTTACTTACCAATACGTTAATATCCTAGGTAGATAGGTAGTTGTACATTCCACATCGACATGCTCTAAACGAAGAGTAAGAGAAAACAGGCGTCTTAGCCGCCAAGCCGTCTCCGTCTGACTCGAAACACCACGGAGCGCACTGAGACGAGAATCAAGAAACGCCAAGTCCCGCAGACGATATCATACCCATTGAAGCCCGTGAAGTATCGGACATTTCAACTGACCAATCAGGACAGACATGATCGACGGAACATCTTATTGAAAGTCTTGACTGAGCCGGCTGTTTGGTGGATAAGCACATAGACATACCTGAGCGTAGATGATTCGACTATAATCATAAAATGCTTGTCGTCATTCGAAACATTATCTGACTTTATGCGGCATTAACACTTTCTTACTGCTCTCTGAAGATCGCATACAAAGTCTATTAAGTTTGTTGCAAAGATACTGAGTAAATATCGTACCTAATTACGCATCATTTATGTTTCAGTGTGTGTGTGTGTGTGTGTGTGTGTGTGTGTGTGTGTGTGTGTGTGTGTGTGTGTGTGTGTGTGTGTGTGTGTGTGTGTGTGTGTGTGTGTGTGTGTGTGTGTGTGTGTGTGTGTGTGTGTGTGTGTGTGTGTGTGTGTGTGTGTGTGTGTGTGTGTGTGTGTGTGTGTGTGTGTGTGTGTGTGTGTGTGTGTGTGTGTGTGTGTGTGTGTGACAAATTAAATCAACATTGCTTTCCCATTCATTATATATCTACAATGGTTGAATTATCAATGCAACGTGAGATTTTATATAATATATAAGCAACATTTGGAACAACGATACGTATGGTTTTTCAATCAACATTTGGAAACAGACAATTACAAGATATATTTTTGTATCTGGGTTAATTTTCTGTGAATGAATATTGGATTTAAAATGCATGCATAACGTTTTCTTTCCTCCAGAAACATGGCCCCGTGGTTAATTCAGTAGTCGATACAAAGATATGCCAGATGTTCACGTATTATTATTTTACAGCCCCAGTTTTTCATATAATTTCCTGGAGTAGATACGAGGAACGCTTGTTAACATGCAACATAAAACTCCTGTATCACCGTTTTACAACTTAAAGCCACAGGCTAACATTGACTACAATAACAAATATGTAAGCAATTAAATCCTCCATGCTTTAAGTGTTTTTGATAAGGTCTGAAAATGAAGCCCTGAAAAAATTGAAATTCAAAATGATGATTTAATGCTTTAAAAAAAGTGAGAATTTACAAGCACTCAAGTTGACCGGATTTCCTCCCATAGACTTACTTTTTGTAGATCTAAGCAATTTTATCCTCCACAGGAGTGGAAATTGTTTATTCATGCATATCTTGCCAG
>JZLH01S0630719.1:76140-81140 GCA_001188425.1 Eucidaris tribuloides | reverse complement strand
AGGCGGATCTCGTGGACATGCAAAACCTGTCACGGTATAATCGGGGGTATAAATATCTATTGACTTGCATTGACGTATTATCCAAATATGCGTGGGCTGTTCCTCTTCGGAGTAAACGTTCCGATGATATTGTAGCAGGTTTCGGGCAAATATTAAAAGAAGGGCGTAAGCCTATCATGCTGCATACGGATAGAGGGGGTGAATTTATGAATCGGTCTTTTCAGGCCTATCTGAAAAGGCAAGATATCGATTTTTTTACAACGGGAAACGAGACGAAAGCTTCCATAATAGAACGATTTAACCGAACATTACGCTCAAAGATGTGGCGGTATTTTACCTACAAAAATTCGTTTAAGTATATGGATGTTTTGGATAAACTTATTCAGAGCTATAACGACACGGTCCATTCGAGTATAAAGATGAAACCCAAGAATGTAACTATTGGCAATCAGAAATTAGTTTTGGAGAAGTTGTATAACAAAACAGGGTTTGCCGATAAGAAGCGCGGAATATATTTTAAATACAAAGTGGGAGATCAAGTTCGTATCAGTAAGACCAAAATGGTGTTTGAAAAGGGTTACATACCCAATTGGACGGTAGAAGTGTTTACAATAAGAAGCCGCATTGCACGAGACCCACCCGTGTATAGGTTACAGGATTATAACGGCGAACCGTTAAGCGGCACATTTTACGAGCACGAATTACAAAAGATCCGCAGGGATAAAGATGGCCTGTATCCTATTGAAAAAGTGTTGAGAACGCGATCACGCCAGGGACGTAAAGAATATTTAGTCCGCTGGGTTGGATATGGTAAAGAATTTGATAGTTGGGTGTCCAATGTTGATCGAGTATGAGATCTGTAAGATGTGTGTACTATTCTGTACAAATAGGCGATGCTACCGTAACCCAAATTCATTATTTGTATGTCCAGCGGGAAGATAGGCGGGGGCGTGTCAAGATGTCTACCCATTTTTACGTTACCCTACCTAGCAATAGTTCGAAGCGCACCTTTCCAAACAACAAGTCCTCCCATTACACCACCAAATTACACACGCCTTTACAACTTAACGGTGATTTTGAAGTGGGTCTGGCCGAAGTACAATTTCAATGTTCATGGTATAACATTCGTACTGATAACAATACCTTTTCGTACCAACGTCATGCCGGGATTGTCGATGTTAATAATACACAGCCCCTGCGAAGATTTGAAATACCAACCGGATATTATTTTACGGACGATGATCTCATCAATGCAATGAACAATGCACTGGACCCTAAAACGAGATCACAAGTGACTTTTCACGTTAAAAAGAGTTCCAAGAAGTGTTATGTTGAAATACAGGAGAGCGGTGCAGTGTCCATACCACGAGAATTGGCCATGATACTCGGATTTGAGGACGAATGTTATCTCACGAAATCTACCCTGAGCCCTATGCCTATAGACGTCCATAATGGGTTTTCACACCTTTTATCTCTATTCCGACATCATAGAACATCAACACGTTGGCGATGCGTCAGTACCTTTATTACGTACAATGGGTGTAAAACCCTTACGGAGAAACGAACCCATCAAACACACCTACGTATCCCCCCACTACGTGCCCGTTAAAATATATAATTTCGAGACGATAGAGGTTATATTAGCCACCGAAACGGGTAAACCTGTACCATTTGAACGTGGGAAAGTAATCGTGAAACTACATTTTAGAGAGCGTGCTGCGTCACTGTAACCATAATAACGCCATCATGGTGGGCTTCCGACATAAACACTGTCTAAACGAGGATTATTATCATCACATGTACCTTAACCAAGTTGGTTCCGGTTTACCAGTGTTTCAAGGAAGCCCGATACAACGCGGCTACGGATTTGGGAACCTGATTAAGGGATTATTTAGGTCAGCCATGCCCTTAATAAAGAAAGGAGCTGTACATCTGGGCAAAGAGGCCATAGCTACAGGTGTGGATATAGCCGAAGACGCCCTCAGCGGTGTAAATTTGAAACGTGCTGTCAAAAGGAACGCTTCTAAGGCTGGTCAACGTTTGAGGTCACGAGCTGTCTCACACTTGAAGAAAAAATGACGGGCAGGGTACAACGTGGGGGTTCCCGCAAGGTGTCCAGACGAGGTGTTAAAAAGAGAAGAAACCGTCGACGAAGGGTCATTCGCAAACGGACCACCCGTGTGATAAGAGCTCGAGACATATTTGATTAACTAACACCTACTGTACAACTACAACCCATCCAGATTTTTTAACACAGCACCATTTTGGTCTTACTGATGCGAACTTGATCCCCACTTTGTTTTAAAATACATTACCCCGCTCATTATCGGCAAACCCCCGTTTTGTTATACAACTTCTCCAAAACTAATTTTTGATTTCAATAGTTACATTCTTGGGCTTCATGCCTATACTGGAATGGACCGTGTCGTTATAGCTCTGAATAAGTTTATCCAAAACATCCATATACTTAAACGAATTTTGTAGTGAAAATACCGCCACATTTTTGAGCGTAATGTTCGGTTTAAATCGTTCTATTATGGAAGCTTCGTCTCGTTTCCCGTTGTGAAAAAATCGATATCATGCTTTTTCAGATAGGTCTGAAAAGACCATTCATAAATTCACACCCTCCTATCCGTATGCAGCATGATAGGCTTACGCCCTCTTTTAATATTGCCCGAAACCTGCTACAATATCATCGGAACGTTTACTCCGAAGAGGAACACCCACGCATATTTGGATAATACGTCAATGCAAGTCAATAGATATTTATACCCCGATTATACCGGACAGGTTTTGCATGTCCACGAGATCACGCCTCCCATATTTCGTCATCTCTCCCGACACACGGTTGCGTGGAAATTTCTTACGGGCGGGTTTGTGTAATGTATACGAGTCTTGCTTTGTAACCACAATTTTATTCTTTTCAAAGAGACGTTAGATAGACCCGCATTTTTAGCCGCCGAGTATAATTTAGAAACCCCGCCGAAACTTGCGGGTGACTCGGGTCGTAGTAAACCTCTTTTAAAAATGTATCCAATTCAGCCATCACGATACCACATGCATTCAACACCACCAGCATACTAACAAACCCACATCAAGACAAACACTCTTATAGACAAGCGTTACACGTACACAACAAAATTCCACACGGACTGGTTATTTACAATAACACGATTTACGAGGTTTATTACAGACTTGCTTTTAAATTTCGTTTGCAGATTGGTAAATACATTGTTTTCGACACGTGTTCGGTACAGACCCCGCAGGAATGCTATCCATAAGAGATCTATACATTATACTAAAGTCCACTAATAATCATTATTTATTACACATCTTATATATTATTACAGTCTTAATGTCATTCACTGAATCCTCCATCTCTTCTGTAGTCACGCTCTGTACAATTCCCACTTCGGACATCTCTCGACCTCGCGGTGGTGACGGATGTGTTACAGCAGACGGCCGTCGATGAACCGGTATACAGTGTTGACGGCTACTTCCAAACAACGCATTTGTACAGTCATCATATCCCTTCACCCGTACCTCCTCCAACTGCTTCCTGGCTAGTATCGCTTGACTGTAGGGAATAAATGCCTTGATTGGTATCTGGTCGGGATTCATCCACAGGATCTTTGGTGGTATCGCGGAACATTAATTCCACACGAATTTGTCGATACTGTTGGAGAGCTTCCACGTATACTTTCTGCAAATCTTCCCCCTCTGCACTCCACTCCCAATTGTCTCCACTGGACTTGTCGCACTTTCTCCAACATTTGCCCCCTCTGCCATCAATTCCATTTTTTCTCGGTTTCACGCATGGTTATGTATTCCGCACTCCATCAAATCGGTTTGTTCCAAAAAACGCCTCCAGACCGTTAAAAATTGTTGATTTGCACTCGATCGGGCTCTTCGAGGTGGCCAAACTATCAGTATCGATTCTGTCTGATTCAATCTCCTCCATCTCCGGTTCAGCCGTCTTCATCTCTGTTCACGCTCCGTCTTCATCTCCGATTCAGACGTCTTCATCTCCGATTCACTCATTTTTGTCTCTGATTCAGACATTCTTCCTGCTTTCGTCGTTCAACTTGCAGTTTTCTCACTGGTCTATAACTTCAGTGTTCGATTGCGATGACTCTTTGTTCTGAATTCCCCACGCTGTCTCTTTCCCCCTCTATATAACCGTCTCGGCTCATTCTATCCCCTCCCCTTTTTTTCTGTTTCTTTATTTTTCTTATTTCATCCACGGCTGCCCTGACACGTCCGCCTGCTGCTTGTCATGACCACATTTTCTATTTCTGCACTCGTGACGTCGTCGCCGCGTTTTTTTCCCCACTGCCCAACATGTCTCTACAACGTTCTTCTCCCCGTTGCTTCTTGAATGTCTGACGTCATCGGCATGACGTCATCTCCCGTGACGTCATCGCTCCTGTGACGTCACGGTGACCTCTGTGACGTCATGTGACCTCATGACCCCCCGACCTTCCTTTGACCTTCGTTGACCTCCGTGACCTTTTCCCGTGACCTTTGACCTGCTCGTGACCCCCGTAAACTCTGTTTTTGGCCGGCATAACGTCCGCCCCTAACTACTTGTGGATATTATCCGCCCAATCCTGAACAATTATCCTATTCTTTTTCAAGAAGAAAATTATTTAGAACCTAAGTCATTTCATCAATTTGTCAGAAATAAATATACGCGGCATTATGTTAAATGTCCACATTTCCACGAAACTAGACGTTATCAGAGAGTCAAATAGGCCTAATATTATGTTTTATAGAACCAAAGAACTCCGACAAAATTGTTTTGTATTCTCTAATTGCATGGTTATGAATAAAGTTAAGTTTGTGCAAGTCGGCGGGTTTGGAACTTTGGGTGTTTAAAGGCAGAGGATCTCTTTTTGCATGCATAAAAATTCAAAATTGTGTAAATACAATGGTATTTAGACAGAATACGCCATCTGGGAACCTTTAGCAAAATATAGGAGCTAATAGAACTCAGTTAG
>JZLH01S0630719.1:64748-76115 GCA_001188425.1 Eucidaris tribuloides | reverse complement strand
AAAAGAGATTCAGAAACAAACTTTAGTTCAGACGAGTGGTGTTTAGAGATGATTGTATTTTTTTGAATGTTAGGTGTCATACGATACGGCTCGTGTTAAAATATCAGGCCGGGGGCCAGGAGGTTTATTCAACCGAAAAGGGACAAGCAATGAACCTCATAGGGAAGTTGCATTGACCGTGGACATCACAAAAATGCATTGCTGCCGGCGTTTCATCGTGGCCTTCCCGCCAAAATAGGCCCTAATTAGCGATATTCAGCTAATTAGCCCATAGGAACCCATAATAGTGTTGCTATTATTAAGTCAGGAAGCCTGACAATACGGATAATACAACTTTTTCAGGTGGGGTCTATGACAAGGAGTTCATTTATTGATATCGCGTTTAATATTTTCAAATACTTCAAGTGACTTAAATAAGCCTGTTTTACCATAATGAGTCAATTTGCCATATGCACAATGTTTTCAGTAGATGGCCACCATATACATGTAATCAATGACCTGAAAATGTTTGTCAAGTGCAAGTTTCTGTTTATTGATTTGTTTGATGTAGATGGGGTATTGACGTAAATCCAGCTAGGTTACACCTTGGCAGCTGGGTAATAATCTTCATTAGTCTAATTAGCATAATCAGCAATTAGTATATAATGTCTACGTTGTTAGAGCGAGGGCCCAGGGGCATTAAGTCAACTGAAAAAGGGACCAAGCAACATTGACCGCCATAGGAAGTTGGCATTGACCATGGGACATCAGAAAATGCATTGCTGCTGGTCGCCATCATTGGTGCTTCCCCGCCAATACAGCCTAATATAGCATAATTATAGTATAATTAGCATAGTAGAACCCTATGTATATGATGCTCTATATTAAGTCAGGAAGACTGGAAAAACGTGTAATACAACTTTTTCAGTTGTTTTTTTATGACAAGAGGTTCATTTGATGATATCCGTTTATATTTTTGAAATATTTTTCAAGTGACTTGAATAGCCTAATTACTACAATGAAAAGCTAATTATGCCATAATGCACAATGGTTCAGTAGATGAGTACCAATATACTGTAAATGACCTGGGAAAAGTTGCCAATTCTTTTGATTTGCGTAATTAGATGAGTATTTGAAGTATAATCTAGCTTTGGTTGCCACCCTGGCAGTTTGGCTAATTATCTTCATTAGCCTAATGAGCATAATAGCTAATTAGCCATAGGCTACAATATCCAGATATACACAAGTTTATATTTTTTCAAACTCCTTACAAGTGGACTTAAATAGCCCAATTACCAAAATGAGGTAATTTGCATATTATAAAGCGTTCGCATTAGATGGTTCCATATACCTGTACATGTACCTGGAAAAGTTCTTAAGTTACCAAACTTTGTGTGTTAGATTTGGTATTTTTAGATAAGTATTATTTAAATCAAGCTTAGTAGCCAACATTTAACAAATGTCTAGATTGGTCCTAATTAAGCTAATTATTATATATCTGCAATGTGTTTAGAGCGAGGGCCAGGAAAATGGAGACAAGCACCTGACGCCCTCCCCCCCCGACCCTCATCAGAAGTTTGGCATGGACCTGGGCATTACAAAAATGCATTGACCAGGTCTCATCGTTGCTCCTTTTGGCCAAGATCTGTCTTTTAGTGTATAATACTGCTAATTGTTAAATATCGTTAGAATTTCTAATTCAGGAACCTGAAAACACGAGTTAATGGATTTAGGGTGTTTTCCATGACAAGCAATAATTATATGATACCAGTTTTATATTCAAATCAATCTTGTGACTTTAAATAGCCTTTAACTATAAAGAGCCATAATTCTGCCAAGAAGAAAGATAAGAAACTAATTATTTCTAGTTTTGTCAGATCTAAACAGTTTACCATGTTCCTAGGCAGCAGGGATGCTTGGGGTGCTGCAGCACTTCCCAGAAACATATATAGGGGGTGCACCACCCCCCCCCCCTGCAAAAACTCGTGCATGTCAATGAGCATAGCATAATGCTTCGTCCACGGCGCAGAGGCGCTGCACCTTATTTTTTTTTCAAATTTCGGGCGTGAATTTTTATTTTTTATTTTTTTTTATTTTTTATTTTTTTTTTTTTGCGGGGGGGGGCCACGAAAGTTGTCCGCCGTAGCCCTTCCCCCCATCACTCCAGTACGGATAATTTACCCTGGCGCCGCCCTGTCTTCGCCATATTATCTCAGCCACCCCCGGTGGAAAAAGCGTTTCCCTAGGGCCCTGAGTTTTACCCAACACCATTTTGTATCTTTGCTAGAGTAAACAATGAAAAATGTATTGCTAATTAGCTCATAATAATAATGCCTCTATTATTCACTAGGCTATAAAATTGCCAAAGACTCCCAAGATGACAGCAAATGCCATGATTTTACTTTTTAAGCATATCCTCCTAATCGCCATCCCAAGATTTTGGCCTCCCCACACAGATTTTGTAGCGCCCGTGTTCCGACGGTTAACTGCGACTACATTGTACAAACTTTTACTTAAGAAATAACAAATGGTGTCATATTAAATGGGATTCCTCGTCATAGAAAAACGTTGAAACGTTGTGTATTCTTGTTTTCGTGCTTCCGGCCATTGAGCTTAGCAACCACATTCCATCTATATACTTAATTCACGTTGATTATGCTAAAACTGCCAAAGTGGAAAGGAAGCTAGCAATTTACTTCCATATACACCTAAAATTACAAATGAACCAAAAAATCTTGTATTTCATAACTTTTTCAGGTCATGACATGTACATGGTTACATCTACTGAACATTGTATGCAAATTAGCTCATTTATTTGGTAATAACTAGGCCATTTAACAATCACGTGAAGTACTACAAAATGAAAAACTGCTTGTCTAATTCAATTCCTTGTCATTTTGAAAAAACCCTGAAAGTCAGGAATATCGCTTGTTTCAGGCTTTTCTAATAGTAAAATTAGCAACATATTGTAACCATTATGCCAACTAGCTGAATTATGTTAATTAGGCCTTTATTTTTTTGCGAAAGGTGGGATAAGACCAGGAGCAATATATTTTTGTGATGGTCCACAGTCCATGCCTACTTCTTACAGGGACAGTTGCTGTCTCCTTTTTGGTTTTTGAATCAACCGCTGATCCCCGCTATTGCATGCACCCCTGTCTACCACGAGACATTTCTACTCTATTACTTATTAGTGCTAATTAGGGCTAATCAAAGATAATAATCCGAAGGGCTGAAAAGTGCTAAACCAAGCCTGAATACCATCAAAACACCAAATCAACAAAACTTGTACTTCAACAACCTTCCCAAGGTCACGTACAAGGGTATTTCGTACCATCTACTGAACCCTTTTTGCCATTCGCCAACATTGCTTATTATGGTACTCAGGTATTAATATTTAAGTCATTTTGACAGTATTTGTAAATATTTAAACTGATGTCATAAACTGTATTTCCTGTTATAGACCTCTGAAAATTATTAATAGTTGTGTCCTAACGGCTTCTTACATGAAAATGCAGCAACATATTACATATTAAACTTGATGCTAATTAGTCTGATATTGACTAATTAGTTTGATTTTGGCCAAATGCCTGCAATTGAGACCGGGAACAATACCGCATTTTTGTGATGTCCACGCGTCCATGCCAACTTCTATGAAGTCAGTTGACTTGGTCTCCAATTCGGTTGAATAAACATGGGTCCCCGCAATACCCTGCTCTAATACGAGATATTAATACTAGTTAGCTGATTTGCTAATTCATGCTAGAAGATAATATACCCAAGGCTGCCAAAGTCGGCAACCAAGCTCGATTTACTTCAAATACTCATCTATAAACACCAAATCAAGAAACAAAAGATTGCACTTAACGAACTTTCCCAGGTCATTTTACATGTTATATGATACCATTTACTGAACCACTGTGGCATTTGCAAATTAGCTCATATAGTAATTAGGCTATTTAAGTCAATAAGGGTATTGAAAATATAAACTGATATCATGACATGGATTCTTTTCCATAGAAAAACCCCGAACAGTTGTATTATCCGTTGTTTTCAGTCTTTCCGATTAATTATAAGCATCATATTACATTGGGTTCCTATGCTAATTAACTAAATATGCTTATTAGGCTGATGTTGGCCGGAAGGACCAATGACGGACCAGCAGCCATGCATTTTTCTGATGTCCATGGTCATGCCAACTTCCTAGCGTCACTTGCTTGTTCCCCTTTTCATTGATTAAAATCCCCTGGGCCCCGCTCTAACACGAGAACTTTTCATCTAATTAGCTGATTATGCTAATTAGGCTAATGAAGAAATTACCAAAGGCTTGTCAAGGTGGTACCTAGCTGGATTTATGTCAATACCCATCTTAAATCACCAAAATCAACACAAAGTTGCACTTGACAAACTTTTCCACGACATTTACATGGTATATGGTGCCATCTACTGCCCAACATCGTGCATTGATGCAAATTAGCTCATTTGATGCTAATAAGCTATTTAAGTCACTGTGATGTACTTTCAATATAAACTAATGTCATAAATGGATTCCTTGTCATAGAACCCCTGAAAGTTTGTATTATCGTGGTTTTCAGGCTTCTGAACTTAATAATAGCAACATATTACATAGTGGTTCCTATCGCTAATTAGCTGAATATGCTGATTAGGCTGATTTTGGCCGGGTAGGCCAACGATAAGACCGGCAGCAATGCATTTTGTGATGTCCACGGTCAATTGCAAACTTCTATGAGCGTCATTGCTTGTCCCCTTTTTCGTTGAAAAAACCTCCTGGCGCCCCGGTCCTAATAAACGGTAACTTTTCCAACATAAACGTTCGATGTACCAGGTTGGTTACAAGTATAGTAATGCCAAGAATTAAAACAGCATTATCACAACCCTCTCCTTTATTTACTTACACCCCCTCCCATCCTTCTCAATTCTAACAAGGCTAGGTGAGATCTTATCTGCCTGCCAACTTACAGTGGGGGGCGGGGGGACTAGGTTATTTACTGAACTAACAATTCCTGCATTCGGAGTATTTATACACTTGGTTAGGATGACTATTGTTAATGACGTATTTTTTGTGTAGCAGGAGAGAGAGAGAGAGAGAGAGATCCAATTGTTGACTCTATTTTTTTTCATATTTAGAGAGAGGAGATAGAGAGAGAGATCCAATTTGATCTTTTTTTCATTTTTAAATCGTAGCGAGAAAATAACGTCATTAATTACCTTTTGAACTCAGGGAATTGGGACCGTGGACAGTGGGGGTTAATAGAGCGAATTTGTGCGTTCATACCACCCCACTGTCCATTTGGGTTTCGATGGAATAGCCCGTCATCTCTGAGCTCCAAAATGCTCCATCCCTGATGATGAACATGGCGTCGCGGGCGTATTACTATAATCAAAGCAGGGCGCGCGCCTGCCTCGAGTCTCCGCACCTCTTCTATTTTCGAGTGCTCCCAGTCTTCCGGCTCTCCGGCCTCTATGATTAATTCTTCCTCGCCCTCCGAGGCCGTTTAGTACAGCACTCGTACATCCTTCGTGTTTTGGGGCGGAGGGTTTAATTAGGAAAGAAAATTTTACTATATTTACCAATTGTTGCGAAAATAACTTGATGACGTCACTGTGTTGGTTTTAGAATAAATGTTTTACTATGGTATAAGAAGGTTTCGCAGCCAGTAATTTCCATCAAATTACTCATGTGATATTTCGTTCTCAATGTCCTCGGTGGACCGTATGGAAGGTGTGTTACCGTTGCCTTAAACTTACCCGTTTATTAAAGACTACGCTGCGTATCTTTTTTTCGTGTCAGAGGTGTGGATGGTTTTTGTGCTGATGTGTCGCGTTATGATCTTTTTTTTCATGTATGGTCATGCTTTTGCCCGGGTTCGCCCCTGATAAGCTCACGCCACCGTGTCAACATTTATGACATGAATTCTCCACGTATTAAGGTAAAAATCCCCGTACTTCTACATATTTGTGGTACCTTTGTTTGCTACGATAGGTTGATAATTCTACAACCACGCACACCCCACGAGGACAATGATTCCTCGTTCGTGGGATCTATTTCATTGTTAACTCACCGAGATGTCACCGCGTGCTGGGGTCATTTGGGCATGTTCTTGGCGCTGGGTTATGAATTACGCTGTCCGTATTCGTTAGTACAGTGCAACGCGTCACTAACTGTGTCAAACACACTTTAATTTTAATTACCCCAAATTGGTTATGAAACCATATTATTCCGCTTCTAATCGTTTCTATCATGAGTCATTACTGAAATTTTGCCAATATCTTTTCACATCTACGACCTTATACACGCTGAATCAGGTAATTAAATGCAGTATTGCCCACCACGCGTTGAAAATACTACCTTGCCCACTCTTTTTTTTTATTAAACCCCCATTGCCACGCAATTTCTTGTTCCAAACATTTTTAAATGGTTGACTGTAATAACCCGGCTCATTTCAAAGAGTCAAAAAATTCACCCGCGCCATTTTCAAAGTAAAAGCCGACCAATGGGCTCCACTTTTTGTCGCTCGGGTCTCATTGCAACGAGGCATTGTCTTTTTCCTGACCGTATTATCAGGTATTTTAGTCCGAGGCGTACACACCGGGCCGAAGTAATTTTTTTTAGTTGCAGGGGTGTGATTCGATGTACACGGGTTGTATTTGGCCCGTATCCATCACTGAAAAGGTAGGTCTGTTGTGTTGTGTGTGTGATGTGTGGTTGTGTGTGCTTGTGTGTGCACGTGTGGTTGTGTGTGTGTGGTGTGTGTGTGTTGCGGTGTGTGTGTTGTGTGTGTGTGTGCTTGTGTCCGTGCAAGAGCTGTGGAAATACAGTACATAACCCCTTAATAAGCAATGTTTATCTGTTGACAACAGCCTGGGTGCGGATAAGCGGGCAGACAGTCTACAGACGACTATTACATATAACGGTTTGGCGAGTGTTGGGATTACAGTTACATGAACCCCCCTTAATAAGGGACTGTTATTGTTGACAAAGCCCTGGTGTGGAGATAAGCGGGCAGACAGTTCTACACACATTATTACTTATAACTGGTTGTGTGAGTGTGGCGGTGGTATTGTGTGGGTGGTTGTGTGTCGCCTGCGGGTGTATGGTGTGGTGTAGTGTGTGTGTGTGTGTGTGTGTGTGTGTGTTATATATATGTGTGTGTGTGTCTGTTGTGCGTGTGTGTGTCGTGTGTGTGTGTGTGTATGTGCTTTGTCTGACATTGTTGTCGTGTGTGGTGATGTCGTGGTGTAGCTGTGCGGATGTTGTGGTGTGTCTGTGTGTGTGGTGTGTTGCGTCCACCTGTGTGTTGTGTTGTGATGAATGTTGTGTGTGTCTGTGTGTGTGTGTGTGTGATGGTGTGTGGGTGTGCTGTTGTGTGTTGTGTTTGTGTGTGTATGTGTGTGTGTCTAGAGTTCAACAGCTGAAGTCGTAAATATATATTACGGGCTTTTATCTATTTGATGAGTCCTTGCGATTTGAAAAGACAATACAGTTCACAGTTGAGGGGTAGCGGCTGTGGCAAACTGCTAATTCAAGTCGTTAAATTGCCTCTGTTTCACCAACATTTCAATGCCACGGTCGCTAAACTCGGTGTCGTTAAATCAACATGCATATAGTGAGTAACCTTTGCCCATACTCGTCTTATTTACTATGCATATTACCCTATCGGCCGAACATCTTTATCTTCAAACCGTAAAATAACCGAATTGTAGGCTTGCACGTAGCCTGCCCCCACCACCCTCTTCGAAATTGCCGCGTTTCAATTGGTTTCATGGGACTTGTTCCCCATCAATAAGAACCGAACAAGTATGTTTAAATTAAAGTGTTTGATTAAAAGGGTGGTTTTTACCATATGAAACGTTGAACGCATCATTATTCCAAAAATCCACCAATAATTACGGATTGGCGATTGTGCCAAAAACAAAATTATCCTTATTGACAGCAATATTACCTTGAGGTAATCGAAAACGCTTGACATCTATCTATATTAATAGGATATTTTGCCGTTACCTTTTCTAACGCTTTCGCAGGTGTGCAATATACACAGAGGGGTTTAATTTAACACGTCTCTCATCAGTGGATGCCTGTTCAATGACCACCTTATAAGTGGGGTTATCCTTTGACGAAACAAGCAAAAGGCGTTCTTTGCTGTAACGGTTTAGTTTAACTTAACGTCAACACGCGGAGCTAGAAATTTTCTTGAAAAATATATATCGCTGTGAGGGCTATCATGTCCACGGTCCGACTTCCTATTGATGTATTGATGTCTCGCGTTAGCTTCCTTGGATTATCATCGTCGCGTCTAGAGGCGTTTGAAATCCATCTTCCCGCGCGTGTCTTTTGTAAATAGCTGGCTCTGTTAGCTGAGATTCCTTTGGCATCTGGCCATAATTCAGTAGAAGTTTCCAGAAATGGCCCTGTAAGGGTATGTGTTCGATTTTGTTGGGAAACTAATCGCTCGTTGAGGGAGACATCGACCTGGTTGAATAGCCGACTGTAAAAACAAGTTTCACCGCGTCCAACGGGGGTCTTCATCCGTATCGGCGATTCCTTCCATTTCGATTTTGGCTTTAACGTAGAGCATAGTTTGTGACCAAGTCCACGTATTCTTCGCTGGTACGGCAACATTAAATTCAAATGCGGCCGTGTCGCTCAAATTGCTTACGGGGTTGTATTCTATCCAAGGACTTTCATTACGCTCATTTGTGTGTATGGTAAAAAATAAATCCAATTCAGACTTTGAACAAACTGAACTTTTTTCGTGTAATAAAGCCATACCTGTGTTCGAAAAGGGTTACATACCCAATTGGACGATGGAAGTTTTTACAATAAGAAGTCGCATTGCACGAGACCCACCCGTGTATAGATTACAGGATTATAACGGCGAACCGTTAAGCGGCACATTTTACGAGCACGAATTACAAAAGTATACGCAAGAATGACGATGACCTGTATCCTATTGAAAAAGTGTTGAGAACTCGATCACGGCAGGGACGTAAAGAATATTTAGTCCGATGGGTTGGATATGGTAAAGAATTTGATAGTTGGGTGTCCAATGTTGATCGAGTATGAGATCGGTAAGATGTGTACTATTCGGTACAAATAGGCGATGTTACCGTAACCCAAATTCATTATTTGTATGTCCACTGGGAAGGTAGGCGGCGGCGTGTCAGATGTCTACCCATTTTTACGTTACGCGGGGGGATACTTAGCAATAGTTCGAAGCGCACCTTTCCAAATAATAAGTCCTCCCATTACACCACCAAATTACACACGCCTTTACAACTTAACGGTGATTACGAAGTGGGTGTGGCCGAAATACAATTTCAATGTTCCTGGTATAACATTCGTACTAATAACAATACTTTTTCGTACCAACGTCATACTGGAATTGTTGATGCTAATAATACACAGCCCCTGCGAAGATTTGAAATACCGACCGGATATTATTTCACGGACGATGATCTCATCGATGCAATGAACAATACACTGGACCCTAAAACGAGATCGCAAGTGACGTTTCACGTTAAAAAGAGTTCCAAGAAGTGTTACGTTGAAATACAGGAGAACGGTGCAGTGTCCATACCACGAGAATTGGCCATGATACTCGGGTTTGAGGATGAATGTTACCTCACGAAATCTACCCTGAGCCCTATGCCTATAGACGTCCATATGGGTTTTCACACCTTTTATCTCTATTCCGACATCATAGAACATCAACACGTTGGCGATGCGTCAGTGCCTTTATTACGTACAATGGGTGTAAAACCCTTACGGAGAAACGAACCCATCAAACACACCTACGTATCCCCCCATTACGTGCCCGTTAAAATATATAATTTCGAGACGATAGAGGTTATATTAGCCACCGAAACGGGTAAACCTGTACCATTTGAACGTGGGAAAGTAATCGTGAAACTACATTTTAGAGAGCGTGCTGCGTCACTGTAACCATAATAACGTCATCATGGTGGGCTTCCGACATAAGCACTGTCTAAACGACGATTATTATCATCACATGTACCTAAACCAAGTTGGTTCCGGTTTACCAGTTTTTCAAGGAAGCCCAATACAACGCGGCTACGGATTTGGGAACCTGATTAAGGGATTATTTAGGTCAGCCATGCCCTTAATAAAGAGAGGAGCTGTACAACTGGGCAAAGAGGCCATAGCTACGGGTGTGGATATAGCCGAAGACGCCCTCAACGGTGTAAATTTGAAACGTGCTGTCAAAAGGAACGCTTCTAAGGCTGGTCAACGTTTGAAGTCACGAGCTGTCTCACACTTGAAGAAAAAAATGACGGGCAGGGTACAACGTGGGGGTTCCCGCAGGGTGTCCAGACGAGGTGTTAAAAAGAGAAGAAATCGTCGACGAAGGGTCATTCGCAAACGGACCACACGTGTGATAAGAGCTCGAGACATATTTGATTAAGCAACTTCTACTGTACAACTACAACCCATCCAGATTGATTTACACAGTATGGCTTTATTACACGAAAAAAGTTCAGTTTGTTCAAAGTCTGAATTGGATTTATTTTGTCTACCGTACACACAAATGAGCGTAATGAAGGGTCCTTGGATAGAATACCACCCCGTAAGCAATTTGAGCGACACGGGTCCGATTGAATTTAATGTTGCTGGTACCAGCGAAGAATACGTGGACTTGTCACAAACTATGCTCTACGTTAAAGCCAAAATCGTAAATGGAAATGGATCGCCGATTACGGATGAAGACCCCGTTGGACCGGTGAACTTGTTTTTACAGTCACTTTTCAACCAGGTCGATGTCTCCCTCAACGAGCGATTAGTTTCCCAACCATCGAACACGTACCCTTACAGGGCCATTCTGGAAACTCTACTGAATTATGGGCCAGATGCCAAAGAATCTCAGCTAACCAGCCGGCTATTTTACAAAGACACGGCCGGGAAGATGGATGTTGTCAACCCTCTAGACGCGGATGATTTTAATCAAGGGCTAACATCAATACATCAAAGGAAGTCGGACCGTGGACATGATAGGGCCACTACACAGCGATATATTTTTTCAAGAAAAATTTCTACTCCCCGGTGTTGACGTTAAAGTTAAACTCAACCGTAGCAAGAACGCCTTTTGCCTTGTTTCGTCAAAGGATAACCCCACTTATAAGGTGGTCATTGAACAGGCATCCCTGTATGTGAGACGTGTTAAATTAAACCCCTCTGTGTATATTGCACACGCAAAAGCGTTAAAAAAGGGTACGGCAAAATATCCTATTAATAAGATAGATGTCAAAGCGTTTTCGATACCTCAAGGTAATATGTCTGTCAATAAGGATAATTTGTTTTTGGGACAATTACCCAATCGTATTATTGTGGGATTTTTGGAAAATGATGCG
>JZLH01S0630719.1:45210-62002 GCA_001188425.1 Eucidaris tribuloides | reverse complement strand
CTAACTGAGTTCTATTAGCTCCTATATTTTGCTAAAGGTTCCCAGATGGCGTATTCTGTCTAAATACCATTGTATTTACACAATTTTGAATTTTTATGCATGCAAAAAGAGATCCTCTGCCTTTAAACACCCAAAGTTCCAAACCCGCCGACTTGCACAAACTTAACTTTATTCATAACCATGCAATTAGAGAATACAAAACAATTTTGTCGGAGTTCTTTGGTTCTATAAAACATAATATTAGGCCTATTTGACTCTCTGATAACGTCTAGTTTCGTGGAAATGTGGACATTTAACATAATGCCGCGTATATTTATTTCTGACAAATTGATGAAATGACTTAGGTTCTAAATAATTTTCTTCTTGAAAAAGAATAGGATAATTGTTCAGGATTGGGCGGATAATATCCACAAGTAGTTAGGGGCGGATTATTGCGCCAAAAACAGAGTTTAACGGGGTCAACGAGCAGGTCAAAGGTCACGGGAAAAGGTCAACGGAGGTCACGAAGGTCAAAGGAAGGTCGGGGGGTCATGAGGTCAATGAACGTCACAGAGGTCACGTGACGTCACAGGAGCGCATGACGTCACGGGAGATGACGTCATGCGATGACGTCAGACATTCAAGAGCTAAGGGGAGAGAACGTGTAGAGACATGTTGGGCGAGTGGGAAAAAACGCGGCGACGACGATCACGATGGTGCAGAAATAGAAATGTGGTCATGACACAGCAGCAGGCAGGAGTGCAGGGGCGTGGATGTAAATAGAAAAAATAAAGAAACAGAAAATAAGGGGAGGGGATAGAATGCAGCCGAGACGGGTTTATATAGAGGGGGAAAGAGCAGCGTGGGGAATTCAGAACAAAGGAGTCATCGAATTCGAACACTGAAGTTATAGACCAGTGAGAAAACTGCAGTTGAACCGACGATAAGCAGGGAAGAATGTCTGAATCAGAGACAAAAATGAGTGAATCGGAGATGAAGAGTCTGAATCGGAGATTGAAGACGGGGCGTGAACAGAGATGAAGACGGCTGAACCGGAGATGGAGGGGGATTGATTGCAGGACAGAATCGATACTGATAGTTTGGCCACCGTCGAAGAGCCCGATCGAGTGCAAACTGCAACAAGTTTTAACGGTCTGCGAGGCGTTTTTTGGAACAAACCGATGTTTGATGGGAGTGGGAAATACTAACCATGCGTTGAACCGAGAAAAAATGGAATTGATGGGCAGAGGGAAATGTTGAGAAAGTGCGAACAAGTCAGGGAGTACAATTTGGGAGTGGAGTGCAGAGGGGGAAGATTTGCCAGAAAGTATACGTGGAAGCCTCCAAGTATCGACAAATTCGTGATGGAATTAAATGTTCCGCGATACCACAAGATCCTTGTCGAATGAATCCCGACCAAGATACCAATCAAGGCAATTTATTCCCTGACAGTCAAGCGATTAACTTAGCCAGGAAGAGCTAGTTGGAGGAGGGTACGGGTGAAGGATATGATGACTGCTACAAATGCGTTGTTTGGAAGTAGCCAAGTCAACACTGATATACCGGTTCATCGACGGCCGTTGCTGATAACACATCCGTCACCAACCGCGAGTCGAGAGATGTCGGTAAGTGGGAATTGACAGAGCGTGATACAGAAGAGAGGAGGATTCAGTGAATGACATTAAGACTGTAATATAATATAGATGTGTAATAAATAATGATTTATTAGTGGACTTTAGTATAATGTATAGATCTCTTATGGATAGCATTCTGCGGTGGTCTGTACTGACCACGTGTCAAAACAATGTATTTTACCAATGCTGCAAACGAAATTTAAAAGCAAGTCTGGTTGTAAATAAACCTCGTAATCGTGTTATTGTAAAGTAACCAGTCGTGTGGAATTTTTTGTGCTACGTGTAACGCTTGTCCTTATAAGAGTGTGTTGTCTTGATGTGGGTTTGGTTAGTATGCTGGTGGTGTTGAATGCAATGTGGATATCGTGATGGCATGAATTGGATACATTTTTAAAATGAGGTTTACTACGGGACCCGAGTCACCCGCAAGTTTCGGCGGGGTTTCTAAATTATACTCGGGCTAAAAATGCGGGTTCTATCTAAGTCTCTTTGAAAAGAATAAAATTGTGGGTTACAAAAGCAATGATCGTATAATTACACAAACCCGCCCGTAAGAAAATTTCACGCAAACCGTGTAGTACGGGAGAGATGACGAAATATGGGAGGCGGATCTCGTTGGACATGCAACAAAACCTGTCTCGGTATAATCGGGGGTATAAAATATCTATTTTGACTTTGCATTGAGCGTATTATCAAATATGGCTGCGGGTGTTCGCTCTCGGGTAAACGTTTCCGATGATATTGTAGCAGGTTTCGGGCAATTATTAAACAAGAGGGGGCGTAAGCCTATCATGCTGATACGGATAGGAGGGCTGTGAATTTATGAATAGGTCTTTCGACCTATCTGAAAAAGATGATATGCGATTTTTTCACAACGGAACGAGACGAAAGGCTTCCATATAGAACGAATTTAAACCGACATTACGGCTCAAAAATATGGCGGATATTTTCACTCAAAATTCGTTTAAGTTTGGATGTTTTTGGGATAAACTTATTTCAGCAGCTTATAACGACACGGTCATTCCAGTATAGGCATGAAGCCCAAGAATGTAACTATTGAAATCAAAAATTAGATTTTGGAGAAGTTGTATACAAAACGGGGTTTGCGATAATGAGCGGGGTGAATGTATTTTAAAGACAAAGTGGGGATCAAGTTTCGCATCAGTTAAGACCAAAATGGTGTTCGAAAAGGGTTACATACCAATTGGACGATTGGAATGTCTTACAATAAGAAGTCGCATTGCACGAGACCCACCGTGTATAGATTTACAGGATGTATACGAGCGAACCGTTAAGCGCGCACATTTTTCACGCAGCACGAATTACAAAGATACGCAAGAATGACGATGACCTCGATATCCTATGAAAAAGTGTGTGAGAACTCGATCACGGCAGGGACGTAAAGAATACTTTAGTCGATTGGGATTGGATATTGTAAGAATTTGAATAGTTTGGTGTCAATGATTGATCGGAGTATGAAGATCGGTAATGATGTTGTACTATTCGCGTTACAAATAGGCGATGTTACGTACGCCAAATTCAAATTATTTGTATGTTCCATCTGGGAAGGTTAGGACGGCGGGTCGTGTCAAGATGTCTACCATTTTTACGTTACGCGGGGGGATACTTAGCAATAGTTCGATAGCGCACCTTTCCAAATAATAGTCTCCCATTACACACCATTACACACGCCTTTACAACTTAACGGTAGATTACGAGTGGGGTGTGGCCGAAATACAATTTCAATGTTCTGGTATACATTCGTACTAATAACATATTTTTCGTTACCAACGTCATACTGGAATTGTTTGATGCTAATAATACGACAGCCCTGCGAAGATTTAAATACCGAGGATATTATTTCACGGACGATGATCTCATCGATGCATGACATACACTGGACCCTAAAACGAGATCGCAGTGGACGTTTCACGTTAAAAAGAGCTTCCAAGAGTGTTACGTTGAAATACGGAGAACGTGCGTGTCATACCACGAATTTGAGCCATGATACTCGGGTTTGAGGTATTGAATGTTACCTCACGAATTTACCCTGAAGCCCTATGCCTATAGAGTCCATATGGGTTTTCACACCTTTTTAGCTCTTTTCCGACATCATAGAACCATCAACACGTTGGCGATGCGTCGCTGCTTATTACGTTACAATGGTGTGTAAACCCTTCCTACGGGGAGAAACGAACCATCAACACACCTACGTATCCCCATTACGTGCCGTTAAAATATATATTTCGAGGACGATTAGAGTGATATTAGCCACCGGTAACGCGGGTAAAACCTGTACCATTTGACGTGGGAAAGTAATCGTGAAACTACATTTTAGAGAGCGTGACTGCCGTCACTGTAACCATAATACGTCAATCATGGTGGGGCTTCCGGACATAGCACTGTCTTAACGACGATTATTATCATTCACATGTACCTAACAAGTTGAGTTCCGGTTTACCAGTTTTTTCAAGGAAGCCAATACAACGCGGCCTACGGATTGGGGAAACCTGATTAAGGTTATTTAGGCAGCCATGCCCTTAATAAAGAGAGGAGCTGGTACAAGCTGGGCAAAGAGGCCCATAGCTACGCGTGTGGATATAGCCGATAGACGCTCAACGGTGTAAATTTGAACGTGCTGTCAAACGGAACGCTTCTCAGGCTGGGTCAAGCGTATTTGAAGTCACGAGCTGTCTCACACTTGAAGAAAAATGACGGGGCAGAGGTAAACGTGGGGTCCGCAGGTGTGTCCAGTACGAGGTGTTAAAAGAGAGAAAATCGCTCGACGAAGGGTCATTCGCAAACGGACACAACGTGTGATAAGAGCTCGAGACATATTGTTAAGCAACTTTACTGTACAACTCAACCCATCCAGTATGTATTACACAGTATGGCTTTTATTTACAGGAAAAAAATTCAGTTTGTTCAAAGGTCTGAATTGGATTATTTTGCTCTTACGCGTACAGCACAAATGAGGATAATGAAGGGTCCTTGGATAGAATACCACCCGTAGCAATTTGAGCGGACAGTGGGTCGTCCGATTGAATTTAATGTTGCTGGTTCCAGCGAAGACATACGTGGATTGTCAACAACTGATGCTCTACGTTTTTAATAGCCAAAATCGTAAATGGAAAATGCGAATCGCCGATTACGGATGGAAGACCCCGTTTGCGACCGCGTTGAATGTTTTTACAGTCGCTTTAACCAGGTCTGATGTTCTCCGCTCAACGAGCGATTGAGTTTCCACCATGAACACAATACCTTACAGCGGCCATTCTGGAAACTCTACTGAATTATGGGCCAGATGGCCAAAGGAATCTCAGCAACCCAGCCAAGCTATTTTACAAAGGACACGGCCTGGGAAGTATGGTATGTTGTCAAACCCTCGAGACGAGGATCATATCAATCAAGGGCCTAAACTGCGAGACATCAATTTACTCAAGAGGAAGTCGGACGTGGACATGATAGGGCACTTACACAGCGATATATTTTGTTCGAGAAAAATTTTCTACTCCCGGTGGTCGATGTTAAAGTTAAACTCAATCTAGCAAGAACGCGTTTTTGCTTTGTTTTCGTCAGGACAACACTCCACAATATAAGGTGGTCATTGAACAGCGCATCCCTGTATGTGAGGCGTGGTTAAATTAAAACCCCTCTGTGGTACTTGCACACGGGCAAGGCGTATAGAAAACGTCGGCAAAATATCCTATTAATAAAATAGATCGTCAAAAGCGTTTTTCGATACCTCAAGGTAATATGTCTGTCAATAAGGATATTTATTTTTTGGGACAGTTTACGAACCGTTATCATATGGTCGGATTTTTGGCGAAAATTGATTGCGTTACGGGTTCATACGGGAAAAACCCGTTTTATTTCAAACACTGTAATTTAACTGATTTGTCGGTTCTCATTGATGTGGAACAGGTGGCATGGAACCTTGAAACCCAATTTCGTAAGGGGATACGGGTGGTGGGGGCAGCTACGTGTAACATGCTTACAATTCGTTAATTTTCTTAGGTTTGAATAAGATGTTACGCCGATAAGGGTAACCATTATAAATAGAGATCGAGTATGCAAAGGATTACTCACTATTATGCATTTGATTTAACACCGATTTAGCGGACGTGGGCATTTGAATTGTATGTTGAAACAGGGCAATTTACGACTTTGATTGCAGTTTGCCACGCCCTACCCATACTGGTGAACTGGTATTGTCTTTTCAGAGTCCAAGTCTAATTCAAATAGATAAAAGCGTGATATTATTTTACGACTTTAGTGTTTGATGTCTTAACCCAAACCTCCTGCCCGAGGTGAACTTTGATCAACAATAAAAATTCATAAAGGGTGTGTTACTGTTTTCCCACACTCATGGACAGTGGACCTTACCCGTATATAGTAATGATGTGTGTAGATGTCTACCGATACTCCAGCCCAGACGGACTCTTGTTCACAATAACTATCCCTTGGCAGGGGTTCGGTGATGGATAACTGTATTCCCGCACTTTGCCCACGTGTACAAAACACACAATACACACACACACACAATACACACAACACACCACACAACGACACACACACACACACACACACACAACACCACACACACACACACACACGCACAACAATCAAACACCACACACACACACAACACACAACCACACTCAAACACGAACACACACCACACACACACACACACAACCAATCACACACACACACACACACACACACACACACCATCACACACACACACAAACACACACAGCAACCACCGCACAAATACTGACACTCACCAAGCGTTATAGTAATATCTTGTATGTAGATTGTTACCCGCATACTAGTACCTCCCGCCCAGACGGACTCTTGTCAACAATAACAATCCCTGAGGGAGTCGGATGTAACTGTATTCCCACCTCTTGACCACGTGTACAACACACACACAACCACACACACAAATACTGCACACTCACAAGCTATATAGTAATATTGCTATGTAGATTGTCTACAAACACCACACACACACACACTACACACACACACACACACACACACACACACACACACACACACATACACACACACACACACACAACACACACACACACACACAACACAGGACACACACGGCGCCGTACACAAGCAGCTTTTCATTATATGGTACGAGCAAAATACACCATGTTCTCAAATCGAACCCTGCAACTAAATTATTTGACGGTGTGTTACGCCTCGGATAAGATACCGATGTCTGTCAGGAAAGGTCAAGAAAATGCCTCGTTGCAATGTAGACCCTAGCCACAAAGTGGGAGCCCACTGGTCGCCTTTTTTACTTTGAAATGGAGTCGGGGTGAATTTTTTGACGTCGTTTGATTTGAGCCGGATTAATTACGCAGCATTTAAAAATGTGTTGGAAAATATACTGTCTGGAAATGGCGGTTTAATAAAAAAGAGTGCAAGGGTAGTATTTTCAACCGCTTGTGGGCAATACTGCATCTATTACTGATTCAACGTTGTAAAGGTCGTAGATGAGTGAAAAAGATATGTGCACAAATTTAATTAACGGACTTGATAGAAACGACTAAGATGGTGAATAATTGGTTTCATACCTCATGTTCGGGGTTAAATTACCGTGCTGCAGGTATGAAGTTGTAACATCAATCAGATGCAAGACGTTTGACGCAAATTGAGATGTGTTGTGCATAAGAGGTTAATAGAGGTGACACGGTAAAAATAATTAATAGCAAGACCATGTTGCGTCAATGGAATGTTGTACAATTTATATTTTCATTTGCCTATATTGTATACATGAACTTGATGTGGTTTACAATAAATGAAATTTACAATGTCATATACGTCTTGTTTTCTAGTGTTGTGTCTAGTTTATGGTCATTGCAAGTGTTCTTATTATAAACGGCGTTTATAATTTGATTAAAAAACGCTCCTGACATGAACAATAAAGTTAACATATATTGGATATGTTTATAGAACAGGAGTGCCATGCCCTGTATAAATTCAAGAATGGAGATGATCTCCCAACGTCACATTAATACAGTGATAATCTTGCATAAATACACCATAAGTAATTTTTTTACCAGTGAAATACACCCATAATTTTAATATTCTTACCAGATAAATACACCCGTAAATAAATAATGCTATTTTATAACTAGTTACCCCTGAATTACACCCATTATCGTATTACGTACCACTTTAGTTTCATAATTACTTAATTATTAATTTTGATCGACAGAATATACTAGACATACATATATCTACATTCACCGAGGAATGTTGTAAACCCGTAGATAATAATACCCGTAATAATAAGATGCAATACTGGATCACATTGCACCTATTTTCACTCAAATCGTATAATACCTTATTAAGACTCCAATAGAATTAAATAAACTAAGGTTTTTTTAACTTTTTTTATGTTTTAACGTAGACTGTAACCCACAGCATGAATATACGACCATTAAAATTTACTCCACGTAGGAGACAATCGGGGTTTTACTCTACTTTTTCTCGTGGTATAACGAGTGTGTTTGGGTGTAACAACATCACTTTGTAACTCACTGTCCCGCTTTTGAACACCTTCCTGCGAAATTTCTTTCCGATTACCAGAGGTTAAAATTTGCTTTTTACGACGCAAATCTTCTCGACGTTTTGCGTTTCCCACATATGTTTCCGGAATATTCATACTCGCTAACGCATCCATAAATACATCACTTCCTTCGGGAGTGTACCCACGCCTTTCACGAAAAATGTCATAAACGAGATCGAATATGTTGGTACCACGTATTGGGCGGTCATTGATGACGACTTCCCCGGCAGGGGTCCACCGTACGCTGCCATCCATTTTTAGCCGTTGTAAAAGTTGCCCCGCTCTCTTAGCGAAAGTCACTGGAACATGAGATATAATTTGTTCGTGTAAAGTATCACCATCATTCACGTGTGAGGATAGAGGAGCTCGTGCCGAGGGGTTCCCGTCTGGATCAGCTTCATCCGCTATAGAGATAGCTAGTGGTCTTTTGGCCGAATCTGTCGCTTTCAAATAGTTTTGTAGGTGTTGCGAATAAAGTTCAGCTTTGTCGTGGACATTTAAATCGTTCCTTTCTAAAACTTTGCGTATCATGTTGTCAAGACTGGTCAGCTGGTTATCGATGGGTGTGGGTCTCGAAGTTTGCATAGTCTGTAAAACATTTGGCGGTACGAGTACCATTTTGCGAGCATGCTCCATCCTACTTCAGTCCTCCCAACAGCGACCCGATAGCGGGTAAAACAGCGCGTAGTAATACCCCTAGAAAACCGCCCTGTTGGTTGATGATGGTTTTCTTTTTACGGTGAGAAGTCTTTTTACACGATAACGCACGGAGCTTGTGCTTGTACTTAGCCAAACGTCTCTTCTGATGAGACGAAAGAGGTACGTTACCGTTAACAATGTTCAATGCACACTCGCAGATAGAGTTTATCAGTTCTTTACTACCACGGTGAAGGATACTTTTACGCTGATGTGGTGTGCAACTCGCCAGAATCTTTAACAGTGCCGCGTGCTTACGGATACGTGGAGACATAGCGGGCGAATCGAGCAGTTCACGTTGGTGACAATCATTCAGTTTTTCGACAGGTAGGCAAATTGTGTCTCGTCGGGAAATATACCGGTGCGTACACGAAATTCGTCGGGCGTGTCAGATTTCATGTCAATAAACAGGTAACCCCACTTCTCTCTCGTAGCGTCGCGGTAGGCGTCTTGAAGAAAACTGCCACGTCCGGGGTACATCTGCTTCCCTAAATAGGTAATTTGAAGGGCATCGCGAACATTTTTAAACATGACAAGGTAATGTGAATTAAGCGATATTGTTCTACACTCTTTACCACGATGAAAAAGATTTTGAGTAATGTACACCACACTAGCATTACGGTGATGACACCCCTTTGTAAATAAATTAGATACTCTTTTATCCCCACCAGCCACATCCATTAAATCGTCGATAACAAATAATGTCGGTTTATTTACATCCGTAAAGTCATTGAAATCGTAAGGTAGGTTTTCGTGAAATTCAATGTTAGCTATATTTTGTTTCATTTCGTTGTAACTTGGTTGATACTCCCCGTAAAACCATACAATTCTTTGCGGGGGTGGATTGATCATGTGCAAAGCATTCACCAACAGACGTTTGACGAATACTGTTTTTCCGCAAAAAGTGGGTCCCGCTACAATCATTGTGAACGGGTGTTTTAAACGAACATCCATGACAATTTTCAGGTTTTCAATTAATCTTGAGCGAAATGAAGCCAAATAAGCTGCAGGCAGTGAACCCTGTGGTTATAAAATAAACAGAGATAGAGATGCGGGTAAAGTGGTAAAACACACACACACACACACATTCACGTTCACGTTCGGTGACAGTTACTTTATAAATACAAAAGGTCCCATTAGATTAACAAAAACAATTTTAGTTACCGTACGTAGTGCGGTGAAGGTTATCGTATTACCAATTAAAAATAGTGACAAAAACGAGATTACAAATAAATCTTCACTCAGTAGAGTTGGTGTTAGAGATGTTATCTTTTTGAATATATGTGACATATGTATGCGACTCGTTAAAATAAGGTACTCTTCCAGCATAAACGTTTCCAGTATGAGATTGGTTACGAGTATAGTAATGAATAACGAAACTACCATTATCGCCACCCCCCTTTTCTTATTTACATCAACACCTCGCAACCCCTCTCCAATTCTAACGAGGGTGGTGAGATCCATTAATATGGAACTTACAGTGGGTAGACTTGATTGTTAACTGAACAACAATTCCCGCATTCGGAGTATTTATACATTTTGGTTCAGGATGGGTATATTAATGACCCTATTTTTTTCTAGAGAGAGAGAGAGACCCAATTTTGTTTTTTTTTTCAAACCGTAGCGAGAAAATACGTCATAATTACCTTTTAAACTCAGGTACATTGACCGTGGCAGTGGCGGGTTTAGTAGCGATTTTGTGCATTATACCCGCCACTGTCAATTTCGGTTTCGGATAAGTATCCGTCATCGAAGTCCCAAACGCTTCTTTCACGTAGGATGAAAATTGGCGCTGGTGTATGACTAAAATCGAAGGCAGGGCCGCGCGCTGCCTCGAGTCTCTGTATCGCCTCGATTTCGAGGTCCCAATCCTCCTCCTCCTCTAGGTCATAAAAACGATCCTCCCCCTCCGAGGCAGTCATATACCAGCAATCGGCATCCTGATTTGGGGGAGATTAATTAGGAAAAAAGAAAGTCTACTTTTTATTCATTGTTTTGAATTAACTCCGAAGACGGCATTGTTTTGACTTAGAATAAGATATAGGACTGTGGTAAGAGGTTTCGCAGTCAGTAATTTCAAGAAAATTATTCACGTATATACTTTCCAATGTCCTGGTGACCGTATGGAAGCGTGTTACCGTTCCCTAAACGTACCCGTTTATTAAAAACTACGCGGTAGTCTTTTTTCGTGTCCACGGTGTGTATGGTTTTTGTGTGAGTGTCCCGTATGATCTTTTTTTCATGTATGGTCTGCTTTTGCCCGGGTTCGCCCCTGATAAGTTCGCGCACCGTGTCAAAGTTAATGACCATTGAATTCTCCACGTTTAGGGTAAACCCTCGTACTTTACATACCGTGCTACCTTTATTTGTACGATAGGTGTAATTCTTACAACCCGCACACCCCCACGAGGCAATGAATTCCTCGTTCGTGGGATCTATTTCATTCGTTAACTCGCCGAGATAGTCACCCGTCTGGGGGTCATTTGGCGCGTGTTCTGAGCTTGTTATGAAAATTACACTGTCCGTATCGTAATACAGTACGCGGTCATCTAATTGTTGCAACACACTGTATAATTTTAACCGTGCATAGGCCGTTGTAAACGCGGCAATGATGACATTGGTATTGACGTTCTGCGTGACAAAGTTGTCTTTCGACTTGTAATGGACTTCCATCATGTTTTCGTTCAAATTGATAATCTCACCCACTTCGACCGTCTCGTCAATTAACATTTCCAACAATTCTGTGGGCTGTGTTATGTATTTTGATTGTGATAAATTGTCACGTTGAGCAAATTTTCCCCATAGGGTGTTCAGTAAAAATTTCGAAATTTGGCGTAAACCAGGGTTTTTAGCAATTTTTTTCATGTCTAAAGCGATCCCTTCATGCCTACGATAATTGCCAATGTATTGCAATTTGTCTGCTTCGGTTTTAACGTGAGATGGGTAGCCGGAACTTTCCTGTTTGATCTTTAAGAACTTGTTAACGTACGGGGCAAATAATCCACCTTTTTGAGATTTAAGATCAAAAACACTGTAATTGTCAAAATGCCATACTTCTATCATTTCCAAATCATAGTATCCACATGCTACAGCCTGTTTGATTTCTTCGGAAATCCACACCCCGTGTAACGCGCGTTCTTTATCCGTGTGTTCGCATCTACCCTGATTAACACTTTCAGCACATGTTCGGCAAAGCGGGAACATGAGTTTGTTGGCCGTTTTCACTGGAAGGACTGGGTGATACAAATTTTTCGGAGGGGTGATTTTACATTTAATTAACCCGAAAATATTGTTCAGGGCCGGAAAGTTATCTAAGAAGATGCGTGGATGTCCTACGGGATATTTTCCAAATTTATTCACGTAAGGATACAGACTTGTAAAGTCGTAGTACAGAATTTTTTCACCTTCTTTGACATCGCAGAAAGTGCGACAGCAACCTGTTCTCCCTCCCGTAAAACATTGGCGTGGTTTGATGGGGTCTCGAAACTTTCCTGGGAGATCTTTGATTATTTCCCTTACTGCCGGTTCTTTTGCCTTTACATTCCAATCGTGTTCCCATATGGGGTGGACGATATACCCATTGCGTGTAAATAGATCGAGCCTACGTTGTGTTTCGTTGTACAGTACACCCATCTTTTTGTTCAGTTTGACCTGCATCGTTTCGGGATTGTAACACTGTGCACACCCGTGATAAAAGCAACCCAAAAACTCCCACACGTGTTTTTCTCCGTTTATTTCACAGTATCCGTCAACATATTTGCCCATCACACGTTTTTCGCCTCCATTGTACGCATGTTCGATGTGTAGACCGGTCACACAGCTTTCGTAGTGTAACCACTGCCCGGCAACAATCGAATGTCTAACTTTAGTGTTGTACCCTTCGTTCGGGATGAGAGCTATCGTTCCCGGTTTGAGGTAATTCGTGCGAAACATTAAATTGCAAGCGCTTGGAAGTGTTAAACAGTGTTGGAAGGGGTCTATCCCTGATGGATTCGTTGGAATCGCCGTCACCTGTTTAAACAAACGGCGGAACAGCCTACAACTTTGATGTAAGATATCTACATCACTTTGACAATAGTCGAGAATTTCTTTTTGGAAGTCAAAAACGTATCCCGATTGCGATAATTCAGTGTGCCATTTCTCAAATTCTTCCCGCGTATCGGACATCATACTATCGGGACTGTAATACTTCTGTGGGGGTAGTTTTCCTTCGTAATCTGCGTTTCCGGCCGTGTTAAAAAGGTGTGGAAAAAAACCCTTTTTCAATTCTGTTAACCCAAACGTTTTGGGAAGTTTGGCTAGTGACATTTGAAAAAAGCTCAGTGAATCTTTCACCTCAATGTGAGGGTCGCTCGTTTTTAAGCTCAATATTTTCCCTCCATTCAGGACAACGTTGGGTATGATCCCCCTTTTTATCAACTCGTTTAAGAGAAAGTATGAATCGTATGCCCGAGTGTTGTGTGCTAGAGCAATAGCATCGCGATGATTTTCGTTAAATAACCAGTCGACAAAGTCGGTCAGTGTATTTTCCCCACGGAAAAATATCTCCCTTTCTTCCTTAGGCCCACAGAAATTGCAGGTTTCATTTTCGGCAATATTCCCATCCATACAATCCGTACATTCCCAACTAGCAAAAACTAAATTCGGTACTGAAGCCCTGTGTCCTGACTACATTCGAAGTCAAAAAAGATGTACTTTTGAGGGCGAGTTTCTTGCTTGCTCTTCTTTTTCTTTTTCTTGTTTTTTTGTTTAGCTTTAAAGTACGGGCTCTTCTCTGTGACACGCATGTAGCAACGGTGGTCTCTACCATCGACATAGCGTTTACATATTTTACAGTACACGTCGCTACATTTGTGTGTTTCAATTGAGCCATAATCTTCTTTCTCGAACACACGTTCGCAAGTAGAACACCTGAACCTGCTCTGGCATGCTGTTTCACCTTTAAATTCGCTTGTTTTGTGTAACTCAAAACAAGTTCGAGACAAAAATATGTAACCACAATCAGTGCATTCAAACGTTTCTGTACTTTTTGAGTCTTTCTTACACTGTGTCGTCTGACATGCTGAGCACACATTAAGGCATTTATGGTGTTTGGGATTTTTGAACGATTTTAAGCATTTTGTACAAAAATTGGCCACGCACAGAAACGCTGAAGGGTTGGTAACCACATTGTAATGTCCAGAGGTTGTTAGATAAAGATACAGGGTTTGGGGGGCGGGAGGACCTATATAAATTACTCCGTCTTTGTGACGAGCGCTGTATATAATCAGTCGGTAATCGGGGGACAATTTTTCCTGAAAGGCTGGAAATTGAGTGGAGTCAACTTTTCCACATGGTACACCCGCCTCATAATGTAACTTCTTGGCCTCTGATAATAACTGCTTATTAACCGCTCTGTCCTTACGGGACCATTTTCTGTAGAGGGGGTCATTTTTGACGTACAACTTTGCAATGGTAACAGCCTTGGCAAAACACATGTTGTCAACCCCTCCCGGTGTTACAATAACCGATCTTTTACGTGTCGCGGCTACGTTATCAGGCACACCGCCAAATTTACGATAATGTCCCCCTCTCGGATTTTCCACGTGAAAGAATCGAACGGTAAATCCTGGAGTTAAATAGAAATTCTGATTACTATTTAATACCTCTTCGATGCGATCTAATAGTAAGCCAATATCAAAATCTCGAAAAAGAGCCCAAGGAAAAGACACGGGTCTGTTCAGTTGGGGAGACACGAGCACTAACCTCACAAAGTCATTTTCCTGCACACCCCTACCGACTTGTTCCGTTAAATTTTCTAACGCTTCTTGAATGTGTCCTATAACATCTGCAATGGACGATAACGGTCTATTTCCGTGCTTATAATCGTACCATGTCTCCCGACTTCTAAAACGTTTGGATGTTTTCTCACTTATTTTCTTCCAATGGAAGGTTTGTGTTTGTGAATTATCCCCCATATCAAAAGATGAATCATCATCATCATCATCATCGCCACCATTATCAACACCATCATCACCATCATCACCACCGCCCCCATTTACCGCGGGTTGAGCGGTATTGTTCTTAGGTGTATTATCAACCTCCGTATTTTTCTGTTTACGTTGGCGTTTCCCCCCCGTCTGTGGTACGTTTGAATGTTTCGAAGGTTTTTTTAGACCACCCCCTCTTTGATTAATCAATTCACAACCATTCTGAGCGGTATCATCTTCATTTTCAGAATCGGAAACGTCAAAAAAGTTGCGCTGTGGCGGGGGGACGTCATGACCGGGTCTCCTGGCATACAGACCAACACCATCGGGGTGTTTAGACGGACCCGGGATATCTGATGGACAGACGGTAGTATCAGATTGATCTATCGGATTTATGTCGCATTGTTCACCCAAATCATTTGTAAGGGACTCGTACCAGCATGACATACATGTATCATCGGACTCATCACATGAAGTTGTTTCGGAATTTTCCCTTAAATCTGATTCTGATAACAAATTTGTGGTATCGATAAAAGCGGGAGTTACTGTTATACAACTGTGATCTGTCTGATTAAACCCCACCTCAAGTGTGACGGGTTCGTTTAGGCAACGGTTCACCATTTACGGAGTTTGAAACGTCACGCTTGCCAATTACTGACCCTATCCCTCTCTTCACATCAGCTAACGTATTTCGTGTTGTGGTACCTATACCTCTTTGACCAACAGTAACACCATTGTCTGATACATTGTCACCATCATCCGTGGTTTGACCAGTAGTCAAGCCCTGTTTGCTTTTACCACTTAAACTATCAATCATCCGATCGGTAATTTTGTTAATTGCCTTTAGATTTTGTGACACCTTCTCACATCCAGTAATTGCTTTATTTATTCTTTCAAACATACCATCAACCATCTGATTAATTTTTTTCCAGCGAGAACGTGTGTTCTCACCTTCATTGGACCTTGTAACTCTATAAGAATTCACACATATATCCGCATCTCTATCAACACAGGGTTCACTTACCTCCCACGAGGCCTCCGCTTCGTCGTCACTGTCTGATATGACGATGACGGGATCACCCTGCCCTGTCGGCTGTGGATGTGGCTGTGGTTGCTCCTCGACATCACCCTCACCCTCACCCCCCTCGGCCCCTACTACCTGCTGTGGTTCAGTCATTGTTTCAACGTTATGTGTGAAATTATCGACGGCGTATAGTGTGTATTGAACTAATTGTTCAAGAAAAGTGAACTATTTTTAACTTGTTACGGCTTTATTTATTCGGCTACACGCGTGCATTACATTGTAGTAGTGAAAGAATAATTTCACACCGATGCAACCACGCTTGTAACCCTATTGGTCTAAAATTTCGAAATAAAATGTTTCATTGGACAGTTAAGTTGGTGACGTAAGAGTGGTGACCGGTGGTAGTGAAAACACACCCTCAACCCGCCAAATTCTACCAGTGAGAACAAGGTGACATTACGTAACTACTTGCTTTCATTTTCAAGTTCACTTTCCTGCGTTGCGCTTTTAGCTCGCTGTTGTGCTGCTTTTCGTTCGGTTTCAGCCGCCACCTTGAACTGTGCCTCCGTGAGGTCCACCAGCGCGCTGCTACCTGCACCTTCGTCATCACCATCCGGGACACAATTTTGCTTGGCCTCCAAAAAATTGGCCATGATGGCCTCCTTATCTTCCACAAAGCGTTCCCACTCTTTAAATTTGAGAGTCACCCCGTGCGGTGTAGGCTGACTCGGAAAATAAGGGTAATCCTTCACCCCCAGCGGTACACGTTGGCCAATATAATAACGTATATGTACGTAGATTCCCTGATTCATACGCGTACTGGTCACAAACAGGTTTGCTCTCTTCTTACCAAATGGGTATCGTAAATAACCCACCATGATTTTGAACTTTG